>JAJONQ010053689.1:0-19068 GCA_036250385.1 Solanum microdontum
TCTTTATAAAATAGAATCAATAAACTACATGAGTTGGAAGAGTTGTGGCTGCAGGCGTATGAAAGCTCAACCCTTTACAAGGAGAAAATTAAGAAGTGGCATGATGCCAAAATCCTTCGGCAAGAGTTTAAAATAAGTTATC
Source organism: Solanum microdontum (assembly GCA_036250385.1). Lineage (NCBI taxonomy): Eukaryota > Viridiplantae > Streptophyta > Magnoliopsida > Solanales > Solanaceae > Solanum > Solanum microdontum. Next base: position 143 of record JAJONQ010053689.1, read on the forward strand.
TGGTTTTGCGTAATAACTCTCGTTTGAGACTCTTCCTGGGTAAACTCAAATCAAAGTGGTCAGGATCGTTCAAGGAAACTCGAGTGTTTGCGAATGGGCAGTTGAGGTAGAAAGCAAAGAATGTTAGGAATTCAAAGTAAAAGGGCAACACTTGAAGCTTTATTTTGGAAAATGTCTGGATATCTCGATAATTTGAAATCGTGTATTTCGAATATACTTGAAAGCATTTCCACGTCGTGCCATGATGTTAACTAAGGCGCTTCTTGGGAGGCAACCCAAGTTTTAGTTGCTTTTGAATAACGTTTGCTGAAAGTGAAGGTTCAAGTCCTCATTTATTAAAGAATGGAAAGTGGGTGGTTGACTGACCCTTTCGGCGAGTCGCCAATCTATCCCCGAGATCATCCAAGTGCACCGCCCATCTTAGTGCCAGCTTTGAGACTTGTTCTAGAAAATTTGGAGAGATGAATGTTTTTCGCCGCACCGCAAAACAATCGGCAGGCCCGACACAACTCGCCCTATTTTGCCCCAACTAGAGGGACGACTATCTATAAATTTCGGCGAGTCAACTACGAATCGGAGGCTTGCCGAATAGTTTGGTGTATCCAGAAATTGCTCGCTGATTGTGCGTGATGTGAAGAGTCTTTCCTACTTTAATCCTTTCATTCGGTGAACATTACTCTTCCATTTCGCTAACTACACTAGTTATATTTTCATTAAGAGCACTGTAATGTTTAAGTTGGGGTGTGTTGTTCGTGAATGTTGAGACTGTTCTTTTGCATATCTGTGTATCAGTTGTGATCAATACCGATGACTTAAATAGTTCTTTTGAATGAGTGATATGTTTGCGCAAGTACAATGAGGAAAATTTGAGTTGCATAAGTCATGTGTGAACTCTTAGTATCTCATTGTGACTAGTCAATTGTTGAAGTAAGTCTTACAATGATCATTGCACGCGAGATTAACTTGTAGAATCATGACTAATGATTGTGTTTAATTCCTTGTGTTGTGATATTTTCTTGAAATATGTGCTTGGTGATACCTAGAACTTGCACCGTTGGTCCAATTGACTAACGTTTGTGAATGAAAGAAATGATCTTAGGTACAAATTTTTGAGAGTGAACCAAATTGTTATTATACCTCTTTGTGACGACCTTGTGAGGGTGTGAACCTAGCTTGGCACTATTTGAGCCTACCTTTTCCTTGGATGAAACACGAACCCATTTATCCTCTTTCCTCCCTACCTAAAAACTTCATGAAGCTTTGGTTAAGTTGAATAGACAACTTAGGCCAAAAACCTAAGTTGGGGGTGTGGTGAAAATTGAGGAGAGAAGATGAGCAAGAACTTTGTGAATATTCACTTTTGAAAAAGAAGAAAATCGTGTTGAAAAAGATGGAACCCCTCCCTATTAAAAAAAAGAGAAGAAAGAAAAGCAAAAGAAACTAAGATTGAAAAATAAGTGCACGATGGAAAGAAAAGGGGTGCCCATTCAGCCATACAAGAATCTTTGTTCTTGAAAGTACTTAGGGTGGATTGTGAAATTCAAAAGAGTGAAAGAAAAGGAGAAGAAGTGAAATGCAAGTCATGCTTCATGAAGGTAAAAGTCACTAAGCCAAATCAATCATACCTTTACCCTAATCTCCGTTACAAGCCTTGAAAGATCTTGGTGATCTTGAGTGAGCCGAATGACATGTTGATTCGAAAATACGGGCAAGCATATGGATAGAATAATGCATGTGTTTATCTTTGAGAGTGTGAGAGTTGATTTTGATTCCTTATTTCTTAAATTTTGATAATCTTTGTGTGGGCATGGAATCATTTCTTGATGTGAGGGCACTTGAATACTCTTGTTGAGCTTGATATTGCATTTGAAGTAAGCATTGTCAGCTTGACTTCTATTTGATGATGACTAGTCGCAGTTTTAAACTTTTAGTGCACAATTGAACATTGCTCGAGTAAATTAAACCTCATGTGCATTCATGTTGAGTCTCAAGTAGGACTATTTGTAGACATCCTTGTTGAACTAATTGATCTTGTGTTTTACTTGAGGAACAACAAAAGTTTATGTTGGGGGTATTGATGAGTTGGGGATTTCGACTCATTTAGGGCTTAATATTCACAGAATTAGTGTCCTCAATGTCTATTATATGCTCATAACTGATGTTAAAATGTTAAATAGCAGCAATGAAGGCAAAAGAGCAAGTCAAGGACATTACGAGGCAAAAAAAAAGCGAAAGAGCTGAAAAAGCTGAAGGAAAGAAAAGTTGATACACACCAAAGCCACTCGGTGACTCACCGAGTGGACATTCAACACTCCAAAAGTTCCCAAGTGCCAGCCCATGGACAAGTCCAACTTGGCGAACATACGAGTGATTTGGCGATGTGACAAAGAGATCGATGATAACAATATCGATAGCCTAATGTTACAGAACAAGGGGATAAAAAGGCAAGTCAAGAAGGTGAGAGGAGGTGCATTCCGCATGTTGGGAACTGGTTCGGCAATCTTAACCCATTTCTCTAAAATTTACAGAACAATTTTTCTGAAAAATGCATGTCAATAAGGCAAGAATAGGAGCACTGGATGCATCGCCGACTAATTTAGCGAGCCCGACTTATTTCACCTAGTGGACTCCGTGCTGAAATTCTAGGAAAGTATAAATACAATTTTGAAAACAAGAAAAGTAGTTCCCCATTTTGTTAACTTCTGGGTTTTTGAGTTCTTACATTCTACAACATTGTTTTTACATTTGTGAGCAAGGATTTAGAGATTTTGTAATTTTTAGCTTTAATTTGAGCATTTGGAGACTTTGAATAGTTGCCCAATCTGATGGAAAACTTTGTTTGTAATAATTTCTTGCTCTTTACTATGTTTGGCTAAAAACCCCAAGAATGGGGCTATGATTATGTAGTTAAATGCACTAATTAGCTAATGGGTGTCGTTAGTTACTGATTTTTTTGTTGATTTGACGTGGGTTCAATTAAAGTTTGTGCTTTAATTGAGGGATGGTAGTTCCAAATGCTATTCTAGCTTCGTACTCTCTACTTGCTTGAGAAAGAAATGTTAGAGTCGAATTGTTAGTTGATAATTGTTTTGATTGTGTTGTTACGTGGACTTGAGTGCAATCTTACAAATCTAGCTTTAAAAAAGTGGGTTGATTAAGGTAATGGGTTGTTTAATTGTGTTGTGCATGTTGAGGTTCGAAAAAACTCACTTGATTCATAGTAGTTGATTGAAAAATGGCTATTGCACCCAAAACCTACCCTAACCACCGAGGTTCAACGACTTTGAGTAAGTAGTAATCAACAATTAAGTGAATTTACAATTTAAGTTTATCACGCTCCCAAGAAACCTTCTCTATTTGCTTACTTCTGGTGTTAGTAATTGTAATTTGGTTGCCCGAATCCCCTCATTTGACATTGATTGTCAAAACTTTGTTATTTAATTTATTGTTGCGAAATTTCTACATCTACAAACTATTAAAACACTATTTTACTTTTTAATCAAATTCTTTATCGTATCACTCCTAGTGGGATAGACCCCAACTCTTAGTTGGGTTTATACATCTTAGCGCCGCCTACACTTAGAATCAAATTAAGTGTAGTTGAGCGTTATCAATAACATATTGACTTATTTTACCAAGATGTGTATTCTCCATGTAGGTTGTGAGTTAGAAAGCCTGGCCTTGACTATCATTCATGTTATGTACTTGGCCCCTCACTTGGCGTGATAGCTCCACTCTATTGTATGTAAGGATTGATCTCCATAGGACAACATCACTTGATCATAGCTATACTTTAGCTTCACGTAATGATTTTACTCGATCGTAGTTTCATATAATGTGTAGTTAGCTATGCTACATTTCTTTCACTCTTTCGTTAAAGATTTGGATCATCAACTTTAGCAAACATACGTCTGAATGTTACGATCAAAGGTACGATGTTATTTCTTCTGTTGTCTCTGCTTATGTTGGTATGTGCAGCAAGATGATTCACTCGAGAAGATACATGTTTTTTTCTCTTCTCCATCACCCTTCTGCCATGATAGTCACTCTTTTAGCATTAAAAAGATTTCTTCAAACATTTGTATCATTCTACTACAGTTGAAATTCTTATGGCAAAATTTATGTTTGTATTTTTGTGTGCGTCTAAACAAATTAATCATCCAGTGTTGCTCCCAATTGCACACACAAGTGCACGTGATTTCATAAGTAATGTTTTGAAAAGTGTCAGATTATCGAACCGAAAGAATTAGTCGATTAACTATTTTACCAATTATACTAGTCTAATTATTTATTCAAGAATGCCAGAAGAATTTGATTTTTATTTGTAAACAAAAGAATGCAAGAATTAAATAATAAGATTGACTTACAATGATAGGGATAATTTGAGGGCTGCAAAATGCTTAAGATTTCATGTATCACATCTCATGCATGAATTATCTACGGTTATCAAATTGGTGATTTACATGACTGATTTTATGACCATAATTTCTCAACCTCTATTTGCCTACTGAAATTGACTTTCTAACTACATCGTTGACAAGGGATAGACAAAACACAATTGGCGAGCAATTATATTTTATCTCGTTTTCTAACGAAGCTTGGTGTTCGGCGGGGTGTCAATCCTAAACACTAATATGTACAAGTGATATGCAAGACAAATCGAGCTCTTTGTATTCATTGGTCTATCTACCTCTCCTTCTCTCGAGTTCAAGAATAGACAATATATTTATCTACATGGTGTTCAGGAATGAAATACTAAAACAAGAATACAAAAATAATTTAAGCGATAACCAACATTAATTCAAAACAATCGATGTTAAACAATTATCCATAGCTACAACCTAGAACAACGTTTTTAGCTAGTAATGTCTAAGAAAAGAAGAAAGAAACAACTCTAAAAAGTATGAAGACCTTTTATACAAAATATGATTTTTATCTAGAAAACCCTAAATAAAATAATTAAGTCCAAAATAAATTAAAAATCCAAAACAAAACGGAATCGGGTCTTTGAGTGAAACATTTCTATTCACCGCCTTATACGACTCATAGATGGTGCATCGTAGTTATCCCTAAATGATTTTATGATATCATTATTGGGTTATACGGCTGGCCAATACGGGTCATAATAAGAAACACAATTCGTAGTAGTGTTCGTGGTTCAAAGCCTGATGACCCAGGACTATTCTGCTGACCCATTCTACAAGGAGGTTATATGGGTCATACAAGGAATGATGAGTCATGAAAGGGTGTCGTGGATTATAGTTAGAGGCTTTGACTTTCTATATGTTGATTGAAGGACAGACAATATGGTCCGCAGAAGCATGAACAGGCCACAGAAGGTGTTCATAGAACTGTTCGGTAGTTAATTTCTTAGGGTTATTGGGATCTTTTGCTACTCTTTTAATTCCTATTCTATATCGTTTTAAGACTATTCTAAAGAGTATAAAAGATTTCCTAGATTGTCTGTGCTTCTATTTGATTTCTTTTTCATTAACTTTTCCCAATCTTTTGGAGGTATGACTAAACCTAACAAAGCAGGTAGCAACACACCACCCCGCGGCAAAGAAGATGGGATCACAATCAATGAGGATGCAACTGCATCCAGGAACAAAACCACTAAACTTTCCACAACTGGTGGGAAAGGCAAGGGCAAGGACAAAACCGTTGAGCTATCAGATGCAAGCTCCGACAGTACTGTTTTTACACCAATGACCCAACAACATATGACAGTGAGAGTATGGGTTCAAATAAAGATGAACTGATGGAGGCACAGCGGAATGAGTTACGATCTAAACAGCTAAACGACCCATCTCGGATCAGAAATCCTCGATCCACCACTCCGACTCCTCCAGTTCCAGGCAGGCAATAGTACTGGCACCTCCAGTACAAGGCCTCCCACCTAAATCAACAAATAAATTAAAGTCTGAGGAAAAATGGTTGTCCATAAATAGGGTGATCGATAGGTAGGCTGAGATAATAGAGTGCCTGAAATATCACAAATTCCAAATCTTCACAAAACCCCATGGCTCTTATATACCAAGCTGGGTCAGAGAATTTTACAATGCATACAGTGCATTGGTACCTCAACGGAAGAGGCTAGTATCGTCTTTCAAAGTAGTTGACTACATGGTTGTCTGACGAAGAAAGGTAGCTTGTGATAGTGAGGCTATCAATACAGCCTTGGGTATGTCTGATAAAATTAATGATCACTGCCAGCACTTGATCAAAACAGAGAAACTGGATGCGATGAAAAAGTGTCTAGCCCCATTAATCTCAGATGATAATGCTCTGAGATGGTTAGTAGAAGGTGTTTCAATTGAAAACAAAGATCTAAACGTAGCTGCAAGATACTGGTTCGGGTTCATCAGCAGCACAATTATGCCATCACAGAATGAATCAATTCTTCGCCTTGCCAAGGCAGCTTGTCTTGGATGCATCATGCGGAAAACCAGGATAAATCTAAGGATGATCATTGCTTTCGATATCCATATGCGTGCAAAGCAAAGCCAGACATCTCTCCCTTTTCTCGATATTAATCACTGCATTGTGCAAAAGAGCTCGGGTGCCTAGAGATGCAAAGAAGGATGTGGAATTGGTTGCCACCTCCTCCACCAATATCCGAAAGATCGAATCTGAATATCTTAAGGACCAAGTGGGAAAGAAACAGAAAGAAGCTGTGGCCACTGGATCTATACCTGCAGAGGCATTTTTTCCTACTCCGGCCCCTGGGCCGTCAGGTATATCTGATGCCATTACCATTCCTGCTGACCCTCCAAGCCCCTCTGCTGCTTCATTACCACCCAGACCTATTGCTATTGTTGCCTCCTGTGGGCCGATCACTCAGTTATCCTTGATCCGGATGGGACAGCTTGCCCAATCTGCTAATTGTCGCCAACATAGAAAGCTCCATTCCGGGCATGATTCAAGTTGCCCTTGATGATGCTGTGAAACCACTGAGCACTACTATTGATGCTCTAATGGACAGGATAGCAATGTGTGAGCGTGGTCAAGGAGCCACAAAGGAGGTAACAGCTTTAAAGGCCGCCATTGCAGAACTGAAGAAAGATGTGGACTACCTAAAGTCCACTGATATGTCCATGATCTTTGGAACAGTGGAAATTCCAGATATGCCTGAAATGCCTCAGACTACCATAGGACATGGAGATGGAATGGAGCATACAGTCAATCCTGAATCAGAGGCAGAGACTGACGAAGAGATATTTGAGGAAGTTGCAGCAGACGACATAGCTAAGATTGAAGAAATCATGATAGATGTTATTGTGCAAGCTTCCTTGGCAACGGCTCCTGCTGCTGGATCCAATCAAGCTGGTTCTTCTGGAGGTCACTCTGGGCACTGAAGCTCAGACAGATGGAGTGACCGATTGGCCAGGATCACCTCTTTACCTTCCTCTCTATCTTTCTTTATTTTACATTTCATATTCTGTCATTTGCATTTGAGGACATATTGCTTTTATTTGTGGTGGGGTAAGGCCCACCTTTTGTGTATTATTTGTGAATCGTGTTTTCATTTATGTATTTGGGATTTAAGCTATTATTGTGTTAAATACTGCTTTACGTGGATGTTTGAGCTTGTGGCTCCTTTTATTTTAAATTGCAAAATGATTTGGACCCTTTCGAAAATTTTTGAATTTTTTGCACATTTTCGCCACCCTTTATATATTGTTGAATGTGGCTGTTCCTTGGCAAATTTGAGTCTTGGTTTCGGTCAATAACGATGACTTGAATAGTGCTTACAATCGAGCGAACCTGAATGTACGGCTACGATGAGGCCAAATGAAGTTGCATAGACAATATGTGAACTCTTTGCATCTCGTTGTGATTAGCCATTTATCAAATCGATTCTTTTGTGATGATCGTTGCACACTAGCAAAAGTATGGAGTCTTGTCTGACTTAAATGTCGATGCCTTGTGTGATAGGCTTACCTGGGACCATGCATGACAACACTTAGAATTTTCCCTTTTGGTCCAGTTGACTAAGTAAGACTTTCTCTTGATATGATCTTGCAACTTCGAAGAGTGTGAACCAATTTGACATATACCTCTTTTGTGACCTACCTGGTGAGCGTGTGATTCTCTCTTGAATACCCTTTGAGCCTTACCCTTCTTTAGAAGAAACTTGATGAAAACTAGACCTTTCTCAATCCATTACCTATAATCTTCTTGAATTGTGATTAGTTGAATAGACAACTTAGGCCAAAAGCCTAAGTTGGGGGTGTGGTGAAAAGATAAGGGCAAGTCAAGAAGTGCAAGGAAAGTCTCCTCTTACCCATGGTTTTAAGAAAACTGGAACCCCTCCATATAAAAAAAAAGCAAAAGAAAAAGAATGAAAAAGAAATTTGTGGAATAAAGTACAAAAGAGATGGGGTTCCCAAACAATCCATGGAAAATGAATAATAGGACGACTTATGAGCACTGTGAGCACCACATCTCATGAGGATGAAAGTCACTGAGCCTAAATGACCATACCTCTGCACTCAGCCCCATTGCAAGCCTTGAAAAGACCTTTTTGAACTTGAGAAAGCTGAAACAAATGTTAATTGGAAAATACGGGCAAACCTATGGGTGAAAGCATGCATTGTTTTCATCTTTGTGAGTGTAAGCATTGCATTTGATTCCTGAACTGTAGATGATTAAGTCATTATCACTGATTATGGAATCATTCTTTCTGTGAGGGCATTCAAACACTTTAGTTGAGCTTGAACTCGCATTTGAGGCAAGTATTATGAGCATAAGATTCTTTGATATTGGTGAGTCACTACTTGAATCTTTTAGTGCACACTTAATTTTTGCATAAGTAAATTGAGTCTTGTTGTGTGCATTCATGGTCGAGTCTTGTGTAGCACTGTTCAAGACACCCTTTCTGAATGACTGAACTTGAGTTTGCTTGGGGACAAGCAAAAGTTTAAGTTAGGGGTGTTGATGAGTCCACGATTTGGACTCATTTAGGGTTATATTTTGAGGAAATTAGTGTCCTCAAATGCATGTTTTACCTCGATATCTGATAAAAACCTTTAAGTTTCAGGTATTTGAAGTTTAATGGAAAGCATAGACACTATCGAGCAAAAAGGTGCAAAAGAAGCTAAAAGAACAAAGAAATGAAGATCTGCGAATCGCTAAACCCAATCGACGAATCAACAATACAATGCCTATTCGCCTTTTATTCCAGTGTGCCAAGCCCTGAAGGAAAGGAGCAAATCGGCGATGAAAATGAGTAGTCGGTGCCATTTTGATGTTTGCGTAATCAAGACACAACTTCCGATGCAAGTGTCTACGATCGTACAATAGTTTAGTAACCCAACCAAGGGTTAGGGTCGAGTCCCAAGGGAGTAGGCGTGAGAATTAGTGGTTAAGGGTGAAAGTGCTAAAGCTAATCGTAGCTAAAGACTTTAGCGAATGAAAACATAACAAATTAAAAAGTGTGACATCATTATAAGCGATTATGGAATCATTCTTTCTCTAAGGGCATTCCAACACTTTAGTTGAGCTTGAACTTGCATTTGAGGCAAGTATTGAGAGCATGAGATTCTTTGATATTGGTGAGTCACTACTTGAATCTTTTAGTGCACACTTGATCTTTGCATAAGTAAATTGAGTCTTGTTGAGTGCATTCATGGTCGAGTCTTGTGTAGCACTGTTCAAGAAACCCTTTTTGAACGACTGAACTTAAGTTTGCTTGGGGACAAGAAAAAGATTAAGTTGGGGGTGTTGATGAGTCCATGATTTGGACTCATTTAGGGCAATATTTTGAGGAAATTAGTGTCCTCAAATGCATGTTTTATCTCGATATCTGATAAAAACCTTTAAGTTTCAGGTATTTGAAGTTTGAGGGAAAGCATGGACACTATCGAGCAGAAAGGAGCAAAAGAATCTAAAAGAACAAAGAAATAAAGATATGTGAATTGCCGAGCCCATTTGGCGAATCGCCAATAGATCGCCTATTCGCCTTTTGTTCCAGTGTGCCAAGCCCTGAAGGAAAGGAGCAAATCAGTGGTGAAAAAAAGCAGTCGGCATATCACCAAGCGACTCCGCGAAGCAGTGCTACATCGCCCAATTATCCAGGACACAAAGATGCTGAAGGCAACTGATGAAAGGCGGCGGAGTAGACCAAAGGGTGGATTGCCGAATGCATCGGCAATTCCCACTAACGTCGCCGAAAGATTCTTCGGAGCACATTTTCTGAAAACTATAAATACTATCTCAGTTTTTATTCTTAGTAGCAAATTTTACCTTATTTTATCTAGTTTTTAGATTATTAAGTTTGAGACAGAGTTTTGGAGATATTCTCTCAAAGTTTTGGAGAGCGTTTTGAAGAACTTGGAGCTTTCAAGGGTTTCATCTTCAAGAAATTGGACTTGGGTCTCTTGGATTCTTCACTTTTGGCTTGTTTTAAGACTTAATCTTGCATACCCATTGGTGGAAAATGATATTGGTATACGTCTTTTTTTCTTTCACATGTGTAGCTAAAACCCCAATTCTTGCGGTGTGATTTTGTGAATATGTGTTAGGTTAGTTGTTGGGTCTTGCTTGTTGATAGTCTATTCGTAGTTTAAATGTGATTTCGTTTAGTGGTTATGGATGGATTTAATGAATTTGTAGTTGTAAATACAAGTTTATTTATATGTTTTCGGCTTGCTCGAGAGAGAGAAGTTGTAAAACTAAGACCACTAGATTGATGGCTAGTGTAAGTGGGTCGACATAAGGTTCAGCTCGAGAGAGTGAACCCTAGTCCCATGTCCACACACTCATCTCGAGAGAGTGAGTGGGTTAAGGCGGAGGTTGTTCTTCATGTAGCAAGTGGGTGTCCGAGAGAAACGCATTTGAAACGGGGTAAGTTGCTCGAGAGAGAGAGCTTGTCCCCCTTAAAGTTTACCCTAGTCACAAATACTCAATGAATTTACTATCAAAAGCATGTACCCAATGATTTAGTCTATCCCATATTCCTATCACATCCCAAGAACCCCGTCTCCATACTTGTATTTTTGCTTATTTTCACTGCTTTAGTTGTTTCTTGCTTACAAACCCCCATTTGATACTTGACGCTTGCGTCACCCTTTTTAATTTGTTATGTTTTCATTAGCCAAAGTCTTTAGAAAGAATTAGCTTTAGCACTTTTTCCCTTAACCACTAATTCTCACGCCCACTCCCTTGGGACTCGACCCCAACCCTTGGTTGGGTTACTAAACTATTGTACGATTGTAAACACTTGCATCGGAAGTTGTGACTTGATTACGCAAACATCAAGATTCACCTAAGCTAACAAACAATGGTTCTACCTTAGGCAAGTAGGACAACCCTTTTCGGTGTGGGGAACAACGGTGATCATGGTATGGCTCACATGGTCTCATGTCGGTTAAGTCTTATTCCCACAACAAGAACAAGAACATGAACATGAAAAATAAACTAAGGTTACTTTAAGAAGTATTGTACATGAGTTCAAAAGTTTTAAATATGATGTTGACTTATATTCTCCATGTTTATGACTTATGACCTCTAACGTCCTATATGATGTTTAAACTTGGCAAATTGCATGTCATGAAATGAAATGTTCCTTTTAGCATGTTTTAAATTTGTTATGCTTAATTGCCATACTTTGTGCATTTTGTTACTAACTCATACTCCTACTTACATTTTTCCCAAGTGTAGGGTCCGGCACTAGAGGTGATCATACTTGTGGCTAGAGCTTGGATTTAATTGTTCCCGAGTTTGGTGAGTCCTCATGGTTCGAGGATAGATTTTGATATGCTTAATTTCTTTCATGTACTTTCCCTTTGGACATGTTGTATGGGCTAGGTCCTATTTCATTCACTATTGTAATAGATGGCTATAATGAGACAAGTGTCTAGACTTCCGTTTTCTCTTATGAAAAACCTTTTAAAGACTGGAAATGTGTTTTACTCTTATTGTTCTATTTCTTATGTTATGAGGACTATGTCTCTTGTATGAAGTCCTTCGAGGTTCTATACGCTTTGTTACATCCAGGGGGTACCCCTGGGTCATGACAAGTTGCCTAATTGTAATGGTTCCTTCGCTCTACCCCTTTGTCAAAGTTTCTTAAGTGGCCAAGTATCTCTTGTTTTGATGGGTTACAAACCCTTTGTTTATCATTTTGATTCTTGGCTATATGTTAAATTTGTGCATCCTTGGCATGGTGATAGAATAGTTATTGCTAACTCTAACCCTCATGCCATGAGGATCTTGTTATTATTTTATTTCCCTATGGTTTTGCAAGGTTTGGATTCGAGGGAGAATCCTATTCAAGAAGAGGAGAATGATGCAATTTAGATTGCCTCAAGGCAATTCACTCACATCCAAGTTTGGGAACTTCAAAGTATTGAAGGATTGTTCACAAGGATGGAGTTTCCTGAGGTTTTATTGATGGAAAGGAGAGGTTCCCATGCATGGTAGATCGCCTGGGGAAGTGCAGGGAAGAAGATTGAAGCTACTACTTTAGGCGAGTAGCAAGAGTCAATCATGCATCACCCAATGGCTTGGGCGATGAACCCCTGCCCGCCAAAAGTTACAGAAGCTTGCAAGGGAGAGTCGCATCACTGACTTAGTTGGCAACTCGCCAAAAGGGCTTGGGTGATGACACTAGACCGCTGAAAGTTACAGAATACTTCCAAGGGAAGGTTCCATTGCCGAAACAATCGGCAACTCACCGAGTCCACTAGGCGAGCCCGACTCCAATCACCCATTGTCCATTTCGGGCCACTTTTGGGCCTTTTTTATAATAGATATCTAAAACTATAAATAGCTTGTTTGGGGTTTCATTTTAGGTTAGACTATTTTGAAAATGAATGATTGATGAATTGGATCTCCTTTGGAGATTGAATTTCCTTGAGGTCTTCGTAAGAGATTTGGTGCTTGATTCGGATTAATCAATTGAGGATTTTAGGTTTTTATATACCTTTAGGTTTCTTTTGATTTCCTTTTCTTGTGTCAATCTATTTATCTTGATGAGGTGCTTGTTTAGGGATTGTAATTGGAAGTTTCAGGATTTAATACATCTTTTAGTTGCCAACTGTTCCTTCTCTTGTATCTCTTCTTCTATCCTTCTTTTATTTCTGCATTTTATCCGTAATTCATACTGAGAATTACATCATTATGGTTTTCTTTGAAGAACTCCCTGTACCATCTATCGATAACCATATACATTCGAAACCCCGAGATTCCATAAACAAGGAAACTACTAAGGAAATCTTTAAGTCTAAGTTGTTAGCTAATGCATATATGGCTAATTTAAAAATGGATGAGTTTGCGTCATCTTCCGAAGAACATGTTCTCCCAAATCATAATGATCTATACGAGGTAACCAATGGTGTTAGAATTATCCTCCTTTCGAAAGAGGAACACTAACGGCTGCATGCGCCTTGGAAATACTCATTTATCATTAAGCTTCTCGGGTGACGCATCTCTCATCAATAACTTAGACAAAAAATACAATCATTGTGGAAGCCGTCGGAAAACTTCCCGCTAATCGATCTAAGTATGGATTACTATATTGTTAAATTTCAAAAAGAAGAAAACATGAATCAAGCCATACAAGGCGGCCCGTGGTTTATTAATGGGCACTTCTTTTCCCTCCAATGGTTGGAGCCAAACATTTTCCCCAAGAAAGTCATCCTCACATACTCAGTTGTATTGGTGCGTCTCCCCCAATTACCGACTGAATTCTACAATAGTCTATTACTAAAACAAATTGAGAATTCCATTGGAAAACTTTTAAAAATTGATACCTGCACCAATTCCACTTTGTAGGGCAGATATACCCGACTATGCATCCAAGTCCCCTTAGAAGACCAGTGGTAAGCTGCATCCAAATTGACCAGCATAGATAACCAATCGTTTACGAAGGTGATGGGTTTTTATGTATTAATTGTGGAAGACTAGGTAATACGCATAATTCATGTCTATACCACTCGGCCACTCCACAACACAAAATTTGCAGGACAAACAAATAAGCTCTCAGATCAAAAAGAATGGCAAATAGTCAAGTTCACGAGTAGGAAGTATCAGAAGCCAGGGAGACAAAACACACTGGAAAGATCAGGCCAAGCTACCCCAAGTTCATCAGGTATAGATGTCAAGTTTTATGCAACTGATCCAGGTATGTTCCTCAATTTTCATCAACTGTCAAAATAATCAAAAGATCGAATTGCTACTCCTCTATCTTCTCACCCTCTTGAAAATAGAGGAACCAACACATAACTCCACAGGAAAAACTCCTATTAATGACCAAACTCTTCAATGCTCTAATAAATTTAATCTTGTAGATACTCTGAAAGACACCATCATCTCTGCTCTCTCGGATGACTCTGACATGATTTCTGAAAACATAAGTTCCATTAATAACAATCACGCAAACTCTTATCCTCCCTTGCAAACTATGATGCAAATTCCCCTACAATTGTCTGACACTCACCACGTGTCATCCCCCCTTAGAAACCTCAACGGACTCTTTCTCCCTTTGGGCCCACATTTTTTACAAATAACCAGAGAACCGCTAAGGTGGAATTGAGAATGCTACCTATTTCCCCAAGTAATTCCCAGGTAGTACATTTGGCAAATTCGGATGGACAAGTGGCCATGGAAACTTATCTAACAAAATTTTCAACTAAACTTTATACGCAAGAAACACCCAATACCCCTCGTTAACATATCAACCTTTAAATATATGCAATCATTAACACTCTAATCACACTCCACCTCCACTAAGTATATTATGTCTTCATGTCCTTCTCACAATGTTCAGGCCACCAATTCCCATTCACCAGAATTCAGCTTGCTCCTCTAACTTGTCTATCTCTTCTGAGGCCCACCATGAACAACCTTACCCCTCTACCCCTCCAACTTTCGTAACATCCACTATTGTTTGTGACACAGCGTGTCCATCCTCTTCATCTCCCCTAATCATGGATAGAGATGGGCCTACAAGGACATGCAGCCATCTTCTCCATTGAAATCAATGGGGTAGAGACACTAGTCATTCTGTAGAACCACAATTTCCTTGCTTAGCTTATCTCAGAAGTAATGAAAATAGCAACAGGTTATTTTGTGAACCAAATGTGTGCGGCAAGTTCTGGACCCTCTAGCACCACCGATCATTTCATCTTTCATCCAGACAATGCAGACATTGCGGAATCTTCCACACACTTCAGTCCTTTTCCAAACATGACCAATTTAGCTCAAACCCCATTCTTTACCCCTCAAGAGTTAATCCACGGCAACCCCATTCTCTTTCCCTCGAAACCAATCCATGTGCCTCAACACCTTCCACTGTTGATCCCAACTCCAGGAGCAATGAATCATCCAAGGTCTCAAGACCAAGGAGAGGTAAGGGATCCTCAAATGAGAAGGAACACCTCATTCACCGAAATATAAAACTTCAAAAGTGTGGCCCTTATGATCTTCCCTGGGGGAGAGGATAAAAAATACATTCACTTTTGTCTTCATGCACTAGTGAAATACTCCTTCGACCTCTGTCTCACAATAAACACAGCTCTAGCCAAATATGCGGTAGTGTTAACACCGACTATGAAACCCAATCTGATCCCTATGGCGGACAATCCTGAGATACCATCATTCTTCTACTCATCCATAATTCAGCCTACTAGCATAATTATGTGGAATACTCGTGGTGCTACCAATGAAAACTTTAAAAGGAATTTTAAAGATGTCATTCAAAATTATAATCCTTGCATGGTTGCCCATCTCGAAACCAAATGGAAAATCACCTATGCATGCTTAATGAATTTGGCATTGATGATTTATGGGAAACCCCAGCTCATGGTACATCAGGCGGTATTGTTCTTCTTTGGTATTCAAGTATTATCACTATCACCAAAAATAACCAAACCTCCCAGGAGCTTCATGCCATGATCGAGGTATATCATCTAAACCTTCCTTGGTGTTTCTCCATTATTTATGCAAGCACTACCTACTCTAAACGTATGAATCTCTGGAATAATCTAAATAATATTGTCAATTCCTATATTGGGCCTAGCATGTACCTAGAGATTTTAATGAAATTCTTTCCCAAGATGATAAGTGGGGGGGGACGCTCATTTAGTGCCACAAAAAGCTCTTACTTTTGGTCCTATATCAACTATTGCAACCTCATTGGCCTAAGTTTTAAGGGTACTCGTTACACTTGGTCTAACCATAGGAGAAAGAAAAAGTCCTCCCTAATTCTTGAACGTCTAGATAGGGAATTTGGCAACAATGGCTGGTTTGATCTCTGGCCCGATACTTAGATTACTCACTTACCCAAAACCCACTCAGACCATAACCCTATTCGTATTACCATGAAGAACCATGTTATACATAGGAGGAACAAATGTTTTCGTCTAGAAAAATTCTGGATTGATCATCCCCAATTGAGTAACTTAGTAAAGAATAGTTAGGATAATAGATCCTTCAGGAAGCTCTTCCTATCTTTACCTCTATTGCCACTGACTGGAGTAGGGAAACCTTTTCAGAAGAAAAGAAAGATTCTAGCTAGATTAGAGGGCATTCAAAAAAATTTTGTTGTCCCCCATAGTTCTTTTCTTCAAAAACTCGACACTAGTCTAAGAAATGACTACAACAATATCCTCAAGCTTGAGGATGAATATTGGAAGCTTAGATCTCGTATAAACTGGCTTAAAGATTGAGATGCAAATACAAAATTCTTTCATCTTTCCGTAGTAAACAGAAAGAGGAGAAATAAAATAGCCTATTTTAAAGATGATAACGATAGCTGGATTACTAATCCTGGAAAGGTTGTTGACCATACTTATGCTTACTTCAATAGTTGCTTTACTACTTCCCATAATGCCACTGATTGGCACCAAATTCTAGCTGCCACACCCAGCTTCCACAAACTTGACCTTTCCGACCTAGATCGGCCCCTTCAAGATTATGAAGTCACCTAAGCCCTCTTCTCCCTCAATCCATTTAAAGCTTCTGGTCCGGATGGTCTTTATCCTCACTTTTCCAATCCCAGTGGAAAATTTTGGCGAAATCTGTTATCACTTGTTGTCATGAGATCTTCACCACTCATACCATCCCCCAAAATATGAATAACACTCTCCTCTGTCTGATTCCAAAATTTGAAAATTCTAATCATCTCAAGGACTTTATACCGATTGGCCTTTGTAATACTATATATAAGGTTATTAAAAAATTATAGCTAACCACATCAAACCCCACCTATCCAACCTTATAGGGTCTTACCAATCTAGTTATTCTTAAAGGTCGAAGGGCGTGCGAAAATGCCATCCTGGTTCAAGAACTTATGTACTAGCTTAATAATACTTAGAGCAAAAAAGGCATGATTATGCTAAAGATCGACCTCGAAAAGGCCTTTGATCGTCTGGAATGGTCTTTTATTTACCGAACTCTTCGACATTACGTATCATGAACTGCACCTCCTCTTCTAACATAGCAGTTTTGTGCCCTCTCCGATCAAAAAATTAACACGACCAAATCTAGGGCTTTCTTCTCTTCCAATTGTGAATATAAAGCCAGGGTTCTAGTTAAACAACTCCTTGGTATTTCTCCTTCCGCTTACTTCAGAAAATATCTTGGTTTTCCCATTCTAAACCATAAACCTAAGGTTGGTGTTTTCCAATATGTCATTGATAACATGAAGAAAAAACTCTCTAGTTGGAAAGTAAACTTTTTGACTGCGACAAGTCAGGCTACTTTGATCAAATCTACTCTTAACGTCATTCCAACCTATACCATGCAATATTTTCTCCTCCCAAAACTGATTTGTAATGCCATTGATAAAATCAAACGGGATTTATTTTGGGGTTCCTCCACCCACAAAAGAAAGCTTCATTATATGGCCTGGGAAAAGGCCACAACCCCTAAGGATAACAGGGGGCTTGGCCTTCAAAGTGCTGAAACTAAGAATAACATCCTCCTTACTGGTGTCGCGTAGAGATTATTCTCAAACACTACAGACCTTTGGGCAAAAACCTTGTCCCATAAATACAGGAATAATTGTCCTTCCCCTTCTCGTTCATTTATTTGGAGAACATCCTCTATGGAGGTAAATTTTGCTTGAAAGGTATAGCTTGGACACCTGGTTCGAGTAATTCTATCAACCTCTGGAACCAACGTTGGATGCGTAATATACCCCCCCCCCTCAGATCCCTTTTCCATGCCCCCCCCCCAATTAGGGAGAAGAACACCTTAAGCTCTCTTTCTTATGGGATGGTACTTCTTGGGACTGGTCAAAAATTTCTTTTGATATTCCTCTTGACATCGTGCAGGAAGCTACCAAAGTTCTTCCCAATCTAGAGGTCGGTGAAAATGATATCCTCTACTAGATTTATAACCTTACAAGTAACGTTTCCGCCTCTACTGCCCATATGATATTTACCCCACTCCTTCGTCGACCCTTTGCTCTTCAATGGATCTGGCAACTCAAGACACCGGGAAAGATTAAGTTTTTCCTCTGGGAATGTGCCCTTGGACGTCTGCCTACTCGTGCCTATCTCCATTATATTGGCCTCATCAATGATCCTACTTGTGTAGCTTGCCACATTGCGCACGAGAGCATCCCCACATCTTTTTGGACTGTTATATTGCAAACAAAAATATTGGTTAGATTTGGGTTTGCATATTGATATAATTTCTCACATCGATGGTCACTGGCTACACTCCCTTCGAGAACTAAAATTCCCCAGGAACGCTCTCCTTTAAGACTGGATTGGCCTCCTTCCTTTTGCCCTTTGGCACATTTGGATTAATAGAAATCACAATACCCATAATGGTAAAATAATCCTCTCCTCCGTACTCTGGTTATAAGTAATACCTCCGAATTTATCCATCATACACTAGCACCCTCTGATCCAGAGGCTTCTATCTCCATTAACATCAACTGGTTTCCAGCGCCCGCCCCCCCCCCCCCCCCC
>JAJONQ010053690.1:0-30951 GCA_036250385.1 Solanum microdontum
GTTGCTGCTGATCCTTGATCTTTCTCGTTTTAATCCGTAATGTTGGTATGCTTGTTTTGTCCATGTTTAAGATTCTCCTACACTCCACTGATAGTTGTTCAAAGCTCAACCATTGAATATTTTCTTGCTGTATGTATGCCTCATTTTCCATTCTATCTGCAAGCTGGTTCGCCTCTCTGAATCTGTGTATAATGAATGCATTTACCTTCCCCAGTAAAAACAACATAACTGAAATTATATGAAAAACTGATTAAGTCTCAAATGATAATCTCGACAAATGAGAGAAATCTAAATACAAAGACACATATGCGGAAATACTAATGTCTGACATAGCCTTGAATCATAAGTGAGTTTCTAGGACAATCCCTAGCTTACTCGAACAATCTAAAACTAAAGTAAAGTCTAAAATAAGCATAAGATCTCATAAGTGGCATGCCCCCAAAATATGAGAACTCACCAAAACTTTGCTAGCCTGATAGGATCATGTACTAAGTGTGGCTAGAAAAATGTGTGTCATAACTTATAATATAAGGCAATATAGATAAAAATGTGTGAGACCAGTACTCGGAATCTACTACGTATGAGAAAATACAATAAACATGGCATGATAACATAATTAATCTGAAAAATATGAAAATGCAATGACCAAGTAGACATGACATAAAAATGATGATTTAATTCTGAAAATATAGTGCAAGGTCATGCATTAGTCTAAAAATTATAATCATAACATATGTGGGAGATATTGTTATCCGCCATATAACCATGTGAGCTACACATGGAGTTCGATGTTTTTTCCTCAAACAAAAGTGGCCTAATATACCTTTCCAGGGTATAAAGGTATGATGACGTGGGTGCCACTAAATATGATGAGTACAGGGATCCATAATGAGCACTTGGCATCATAAACCTATGAGGAAAATAGTTTTAGAACCTGAGTAATCGCCACTAGTACTGCTCAGTGCTAAGTACTACTTCCAATAATATGCATGATCATACTCATAAAAATAGTAAGAATCTGGTAATGCTGAATCTTTCATGGAAAATCAGATGATCATAAGAATAGATCCGTAAAATCATGATACATACCATACTCTTGAGATATATTTTAATGGAAATATATAAATCATAATATACATTCATAATGAAGCATGCTTCAACTGAAATCATCGTATTTTCATATAAACTTATAGGTACTTTATTCAAAAGCATCCTTGAATCACGAAATCTTCATAACATAGTGCATGCATATTGAAATAGCTTTATTCATGATCACACAATACTTGGATGAAATGAGTTCATTAAATTATCATTGAAGATAATGTATTATAATCAAATGATGCATAATAAGATTTTTAATAAACACAAAAGTAAAATTCAAATGAACCCATAAGAAATCACAACAACCCGAGAATTGGGTATGAAACATAACTTGAGAAAATGAGGTTTCTTTGAGATTCAATGGGTTAAGGAGAACCTATTAGTGAAGTTTCCACAAACCTTGATAGAAACGATATGTGAAATTGGAGAAGAAGATTCAGAGCTTTGGAATCTTTTTTCTTGCCAAGAGGGATAAACTTGGAGAAGAAGAAACTGTGATTGAGTTAATGAGAGGGAATGGGAAGTTAGGGGTCTTAGGGATCAGATAAATCCTTAAAAATTGGACTAAAACAGAGTAGTGTAGTACTTAAAAGAGAAAGAAAAGACCAAATACCCCTGAGAAATAACTGCAGAAAAACTTCTACAAATCCAATTCTAGTTCGTACATCCATCTATGGCCCGTGTTGTCCAATCATAGAACCCAACTACTGGAATTTCAACTTTTTAAAAAACACACCACGAACCATTGATGAGTCCACAAATTGGACTCATTTAGGGCTATATTTTAATGGAATTAATGTCCTCAAATGCATATGTTGTCTTAATAACTGATGTAAGCCCTTAAGTTTAAGGTATTTAGAGTTTGAGGCAAAGCATGGACACTACTTGGCAAAAAGGAACAAGGTGTCTGAAACGAACGAAGAAATAGAGGTATATATATCACTGAGCCATGTTGGCGATTCGCTGATCAGCCTGGAGATTGCCTTTTGTGCTAGTGCCTTTTGTGCCAGTGTGCTGAGTCCCAAAGGAGAAGGCCAATTCAGTGATGAAGAGGCGCAGACAGCGCGTCACCGAGCAATTCCGTGAAGAAGTACTTCTATCACCCAATGCCTCAAAATGCGAGAATACTGAAGGCAAAACCAGAAAGGCGATAAAATCGACCAAAAGGCGGATCGCACAGCGTATCGGCGATCCCGACTAATTGTGGGGAATGGTCCTCTGCAGCACAAATTTTCAAACACTATAAATACTTTTTTTAAATTTCTAGCTTAGTATCACTTCTATTATTCTAAATTTTTATAATATTTCGAGAGTTTATGTTTTAGAGTATTTTGGAGATTTTGTTCTAAGACCTTGAAAATTCAAAGGATTTGAACTTCAAGAAATTGGACGTGGATCTCAAAGATTCTTCACTCTTGACGTGTTTTAAGATTTAATTCTTCATACCCAGTTGATGGAAACTAATATTGGTATTAATTTTTATCTCTTTTACATGTCTAGCTAAAACCCCAATTCTTGGGGTGTGATTTTGTGAATATGGGTTAAATTATTTGTTGGGTCTTGCTTGTTAATGGTTTATTTGTTGTTTAAATGTGATTTTGTTTAGTAGTTGTGTATGAACTTAATGGGATTGTAGTTGCATATACGATTTCATCTTAGTGTTTCTGGCTTGCTCGAGAGAGAGGTCGTAAAACGAAGAATACAAAATTGATAGCCGGTGGTAATGGGTCGACATGGGTTCAGCTTGATAGAGTGAACTCTAGTCCCTCTCCCACAAATTCAGCTCGAGAAAGTGAATGGGCTAAGGTGGTGGTTGTGCTTAATGTGGCGACTTGGTGTTCGAGAGAAACCTAGTTGATACGGGGTAAGCTGCTCGAGAGAGAATTTATCCCCATTATAATCTAGCTTAGTCACAAATGTTCAACAATTTACTATGAAAAGCATGTACCCGATAGTCTAGTTTATCCCATATTTCTATCACATCCCAAGAATCCAGTTTCCATATATTTTTGCTCTTTTTAGTTATTAACTAACACAAACCCCCATTGATAATTTACGCTTGCATTACCCCTTAGATTTAGTATGTTTATATTCTATAATGTTTATAGTTATGACTAATTAGAACTAGATTTTATTTTTTTATTAAATCTCAAAACCACTCCATGTGGAAACGATCCCAACCCTTGGTTGGGTTATAGCACTACACGCGATCGTTTGGCACTTGAACCAAAATAGTGTCAGTTGATTACGTCGAACATCAAAATGGCGCCGCTACCGGGGAGTGGTGTTATTTGAGAATTTTTAGTTAAATAGGATTTTCAGTTTTGTTAGTCATAGTCTAGTTACTTAAATTTTAGTTTTTTTTTATTGTTTTTGTTGAAAAGAGGAAGCATGAGTGTTAATGGCAGCAACGGCAACCAGGTGGCCCACCAATATGACATCAGAAATCTTAAGATGTCCAACAGTGCAAAATTAATTACGCCCCATCTAATGGGAGTTATTGGGGCCATCCGTTTACCTCCAGCCGAGGGAGATGCAGTGTTCCACATAACGAGCACTATGTTGCAACTCTTGTAACTAAAGGCACTTTTCTGTGGATTGGCTCATGAGGATCCTCACGAGCATCTTCAAAACATCGTGGATGTGTGCAGACAATTCTCTTCAAAAATATCTCTCAGGAGTCAGTCCGGTTAAGGTTATACCCTTTCTCGTTGATAGGAGAGGCGTGCAAGTGGCTGGCGAAGTTGCCATGCGATTCCATCACTTCTTGGAAGGAATTGGTAAAAGTATTTCAAGTGCGATTTTTCCCTCCCTCGAAGATGATGACTCTTCGGGACAACATAAAGAGTTTTAAACGTATTGAGGGTGAGCCAATCCATGAGACTTTGTTGAGATTCAAAAATTTGATGCTCCAATGCCCAACTCGTGGTCTGCCCGACAATGCTTTGTTGCAGTTCTTTTACCGAAGTCTGGACTAGGTAAGCAAAGGTGTTGCTGACGAACTTTCACCTAGAGGCTTGATGCAGCAACCATAGGCATTAGCAGCCCAACTTTTAGATGGCATGACGACCATAAATATAGCGTGGTACCCTCGTGAAGACCAGGTCTCCCCTCTTACATTCAAGCTATATAAGGAGTAGATGGAAAAAGATCATGAGAGAGACTAAAACATGACCAAGATCATCACACAGCTTGACATTTTATCCAAAAATGTCATGGGGGTTGGTGCCCAGGGTGTAAATGCCATTGGGGTCGAGTGTGCAAATCCTGAGGAAACGAAGTTTGAAGCCTTGTATAATAAGGAGGTAAATTTTCTAGCCATACAAGGCAGCAGTTATAGTTCAAACTACCCGAGGCAGGGTGGTAACCAAGGTTGGGCTAGAGAAGATGGCTGGAAGGATCGCGACCTAAATCCTAGCTAGAAGGATGGGGAGAAGGACAAGCATGTGCCTCCCCATGAGCGCCAAAAGCCGAAGGATTCGGAAGGTGGTAGGTCTGAGGATATGCTCTCTCGCATCCTCAACAAATATGAATGGTTAGACAAAATTTTGAAAGAAATGGAAGAAGATGTGTCAACCCTTTGCCAGACCGTCACCTCCTATTCAGTGTCGATAAAGCAGTTGGTGACCCAAATGGGTCATATATAATCTCATCTAAATCCGAGACAGCAGGGGGGTTTGCCTAGTGATACTATGGCTAACCCTAAGAATGAAGCTTGAAGGTGGACTTGCGTTATACCGCGACGTTAAATAAGGCACTGTTTGGGAGGCAACCCAAAACCTCTTATTTCTTTTAATTTATGTTTTGGTAAAATAATAGTGTGTTGTTTACACATGTTAAAGTGTGGAAATTGTTCAAAAAAGTGCAGGGTGGCGAGCAATAGTTCCAATCGGCCAGTCGCCGAAGAGGTTGGCGAACTTGACCTAATCTGCCATTTTGACTCAAGATATCTTCAAATTGGTGTCTGTAAAACTCAGCGAGCCTAGGAAAATTATTGGCGAATCACCGACCATGTCGACAATCTCGACGGAGACCGCAGTTGGGACCCCATACTAACTGGAGGTAAATAAACACTCGGCAAATCGCCGAGAGGATAGTTGAGCTTGACTAATGTCACCGAATGGGTGAAAACTGGACGGTTTTGCTAACCACAGGTTTAAAGGTTTCAACCTAATTCACTTTCCCTCGCTTTTTATCTTTCCAAACTCACACCCACACGCTAGTTCCTATATTTTCACATTTTTTGAGTATTTTTAGTGCTCATTTGTGATCGGAATTGGATTACATTGCCGCCTAGCGTTTCAATCTTCTCTTTATCAACACAAAAGGTTGGTTTTCTATGCCCCAAGTTTATTTTATCAAAATTTATAATCATTTGCAATAGCCTGATCTTGTTGAAGTTTTCTAATCCTGCTTGATAGGGTCAGATTGTTTACATTCATGATTTAATTTGGGAATCTTGCTCGAGCAGTTGTTACTGATGAGTTCCCATAGTTGCATGCCTTAAACTGGATTAAAATTCGAGGGGTTGTGGTTGGGTGTTATGGGTCCTACCTTAACTGTACTGGTGCATGCTTCGATTTTGTTTTTGGGGGTTGCAGGGTTAAATTCGATAAGTTGGGTTGAAAATAGGAACGTTGGGCCATTTGGCAAGTTGGGTCGAGCTCGCCGAACCACTAGGCGGTTCTCCTAATGCCCCCATCTCGCTTTTGATTTCGTGCTTTATTTGATGGTTGATTCTATATTTTTTGGCAAGAAACTTGATGTCACAAAAAGCATTCGGTCACTCACCGAAAGTCTTCTCTTTCACCGTCTATATGCACCCCTTATCCTTTGTGTAATGGAAATTTCGGTGAGCATGTCCTTTTTTGCCGAACGATAACAGTGACACGCCGAGTGGTTTACCCATCGCCTATTTGTTGCAATTTTGGAGCTAATCCTTTAAGCAAGCTCGATCTAGCTTGCCCAAGAAATTTGGCGAGTCATCCTCTGGTTTGGTAAGTCTGTTTGAAAATGTTTTGATAAGCTTTTGTTTAAGTTTCTCTAATTTCTCTTGGAGATTTTGCAGACATGACTAAATCAAAAGCTGTTGAAAGAATAATGCCAGCTTAAGAAAAGTCCAAAGGGACTGCGATAAAGGAGGATGCAGTTATGTCGAAAGGAATTTTTTCAAAATTATCCACAACCACTAGGAAAGGCAAGGGCAAGAGGCCCACTTATGCTAGGAAAACCATTACCCTAAACTCTAATATTCATTCATGGGCTAGGGGATTCTACAGGGCAGTGCATGTCTTTCTGGCAGACTCACAGTCCACATAACTTGGTGAAGCTCGCACTGTTGCTCCTCCTGAGATGACCTCGGGTACTGATGCCCAGGCTCACGGTGAGGCATCGGGCACTAATGCCCAGACAGATGGAGTGACTGTTTAGACATGATTCCCTCTTTACCTCCCTTTCTATCTTTATTTCTTCTCACTTTTGGATATTGTTATTTGCATTTGAGGACAAATGTTTTTAAATTGTGGTGGGGCGTGACCCTCCTTTGTGTGCTGATTATGTCCATGTTTTGTTTATATAGTTGGGTCGTTGTGCTTAAAATTGTGTTTTATACTGTCTTCGTTTGGATGTTTGAGCTTGTGGCTCCTTTTGTTTTAAATTGTAAATGATTTTGACCCCTCAAAATTTTTGCCCACTCTTTTATGTACTTGAATGTGGCAGTTCTTCAACAAATTTGAGTCTCAGATTCGATCAATATCGATGACTCAAATAGTGCTCATAATCGAACGAACATGAATATGCTGCTACGATGAGACCAATTGAAGTTACATAGTCATTATGTGGACTCTTTGCATCTCGTTGTGACTAGCCAATTATCGAATTCATTCTCTTGTGATGAACGTTGCACACAAGCGAAAGTGTGGAACCTTGTTTGACTTTGGTGTCGATGCCTTGTGTGATGAGCTTACTGTGAACCATGCATGATAACACCTAGAATTTGCCCCGTTGGTCCGGTCGACTAAGTAAGGCTATCTCTTGACATGATCTTAGGCAACTTCGAAGAGTGTGAGCCAATTTGAGATATACCTCTTTTGTGGCCTACCTCGTGAGTGTGCGAACCTCTTGTGAACACACCTTGAGCCTTACCTTTCTTTAGAAGAAACTTGATGAAAACATGACCTTTCTTTATCTGCTACCTATATTCCTCGTGGTTGATCAAATAGCCAACTTAGGCCAAAAGACTAAGTTGGGGGTGTGGTGAAAAGAGAAGGCAAGCCAAGAAGTGCAAGAAAAGTCCCCTTCCCATGGTGTAAAAAAATATGGAACCCCTCCATACAAAAAAGAAAAGAAAAAAGAATGAAAAAGTTGTGGAATAAAGTACATAAGAAATGGCGGTTCCAAACAATCCATGTAATTGAATAATGTGATGACTTATAAGGAGTAAAGAAAATTATGAAAGAAGAGGAAAAGGAGTGTTGAAAGCACCACATTTTACCAGGATAAAAGTCACTAAGATTAAATGACCATACCTTGGCACTCAACCACATTACAAGCCTTGAAAAGACCTTTTTTTTTTTTATCTTGAGTGAGATGAAACAATTGTTGATTGGAAAATATGGGCAAACCTATGGGTGAAAGCATGGATTGTGTTCTTGTTTGTGATAGTGAGCGTTGCATTTGATTCCAGAAAATTAACTAATTAAACCATTGTGTGTGAATATGGAATCATTCTTTCTGTTAGAGCATTCGAATACCTTTGTTGAGCTCAAACTTGCATTTGAAGCAAGTATAGTGAGCTTGAGAATCTTTGATAATGGTGTGTCACAACTTGAATCTTTGAGTATACAATTGATCCTTGCATGAGTAAGTTGAGTCATGCTGTGTACATTCATGATCGAGTCTTGTGTAGCATAGTTGAGATATCCTTTTTGAACTGCTGAACTTAAGTTTTACTTGAGGACAAGCAAAAGTTTAAGTTGGGGGTGTTGATAGGGCTATATTTTGAGTTTTTGGCTAAAATCATCCCTGAAGTATGACCTAAACTTAAAGTACATCCTTGTATTATATAAGTGAACAAAAAATATCCTTCAACTATCCAAAAAGTTGCAAGATTCATCCTTCTGTCTATTTTTTTTTAAGAAACTCATGCCCCCAACAAAAAACGTGTCAAGTCGAATGAATATATGTTCACATGGTTAAGATGGTCAAGTTAACTGATTTTTTTAAATCTTTAGAACTTGAGGGTTCAAATCATATTCTGACAAAATATATTGAAATTATAAATATTCTTTGTAAAAATATGGCCAAATACTACTTCAATTTCAAAATTTTTGAATACAATAATTATTTTTTAATTTTTATAACTAAACACCTACGTAATTTCACTAAATGTTTAGTGTTTATGTACATTATATAAAATGCAAATTGCATTGTATATATAGTACATACGCCCTAAATATTTTATGAAAGAAAACCTCTAAATAGTTGGACGTAATATTTTTAAAATGTTTTTTTTTACATAATCTTTCTAATCATCGGAACCTACTGTATAAATATTTCAAAACTTATGTATTGTTGCAAGTCAATTTACTTGATGATGCAAGAAACATATGAACTAACAACACACAAAATTTAAATTCTGAGAATGAAAGATTCATTTTCTATCCTTATCCTTATTCTTTTTAGGTAACTTTGACCTTCTTGTCGTGGCAAGACATGACCAAATTAATTATTTTTATTGGTTCAACCAGTTTCTTAATAAAAATAGATTGAAGGATGATTCTTGTTATTTTTTAGATAGTATGAGGATGTTTTTTGCTCACTTAGATAATATAAGGATGTACATTATATTTGAGTCATAGTTGATGGATTATTTTAGCCAATAACTCATATATTTTAATGGAATTACTGTCTTCAAATGCATATTTTGTCTCAATAACTTATGTAAACTCTTAAGTTTTAGGTATTTGGAGTTTGAGGTAAAGCATCGACACTACTTGGCAAAAAAGAACAAGGCGGCTGAAAAGAACGAAGAGAGGAAGGCCTGAAGATCACCGAGCCCTGTTGGCGAATCGCCGATCGGCATAGAGATTGCGTTTTGTTCTAGTGTGCTGAACCTTAAAGGAGAAGGTCAATTCCGCGATGAAAAGGAGCAGTCGACGCGTCGCTGAGTAGATCCGCGAAGCAGTACTTCTATCGCCCAATGACTCAAAACGCGAGAATGCTGAAGGCAAAAGCAGGAAGGCGATGAAATAGACCAAAAGGCAGATCACCGAGTATATCGGCGATCCCGACTAACTGCGCTGAATAGTCCTTCGCAGCACCAATTTTCAAACACTATAAATACATGTTTTAAATATCTAGCTTAGTATCACCTCTATTATTCAAACTTTTTACAGTTTTTAGAGAGTTTAAGTTTTCAAGGGTTTTGGAGACTTTGTTCTAAGACCTTGAAGATTCAAAGGGTTTCAACTCTGAGAAATTGGACGTGGGTCTCAAAGATTCTTCACTCTTGATGTGTTTTAAGAAATAATTCTTCATATCCAGTTGATGGAACTGATATTGGTATAAATTTTTATCTCTTTTCCATGTATAGCTAAAACCCCAATTCTTGGGGTGTGATGTTGTGACTATGGTTTAAATTATCTATTGCGTCTTTCTTGTTGATGGTTTATTTGTTATTAAAATGTGATTTCATTTAGTTGTTGTGTATGAATTTAATGGGATTGTAGTTGCAAATACGATTTCATCTTAGTGTTTTTGGTTTGCTCGAGAGAGAGAGGTCGTAAAACTAAGATTACCAAATTGGTAGCCGGAGGTATTGGCTCGACATGGATTCAGCTTGAGAGAGTGAACCCTAGACCTTCTCCCACACATTCAACTCAAGAGAGTGTGTTTAATGCAAAATCTCGATGTTCGAGAGAAACCGAGTTGATTCAGGGTATGTTGTTCGAGAGAGAATTTACCCCCACTAAAGTCTAGCCTAGTCACAAATGTTTAACAATTTACTATCAAAAGCATCTACCCGATAGTCTAGTTTATCCTGTATTCCTATCACATCCCAAGAATCTAGTCTCCATATCCAGTTTCCTTATATTTTTGCTCTTTTTAGTTGTTAATTAACACAAACCCTCATTGATAATTGACGCTTGCGTCACCCCTTAGATTTATTATGTTTATATTCGATAATGTTTATAGCTATGACTAATTAGAACTTGATTTTATTTTTGTATTAATTAGCAAAACCACTCCTTATGGGAACGACCCCAACCCTTGGTTGGGTTATATCACTACACACGATCGTTTGGACTATGAACCGTAATAGTGTCAGTTGATTACGTCGAACATCAACCATCAACTATAATTCATATTGGGTTACACAACCCACAGAGTTTATAGTAGAATGAAAGTTTGGAAATTTCTAGAGTTCATTTCTGGAACCACCAACATAATGTACGGCCCAAATAATCTTTTATGGCTCGTATGATCCTATAGAAGAAAAGTACTGAAATCACATGTCTATTAAGATGATGTCCATGCGACCAAACCATGACCTGTATTCAAAACTATGAGCTGTAATGTTGGCTCGTACAAGTAGGCTTGAGGCTTGATGTCTTAGGATGTTTTTCAACTCCACTCTACGAGCCATTCCACAAACTGTTCATTGAGCTACAAATCATAAAAACAACTCATAGTCAATAACCAAAGTTCTAAATTTCTAATTCTCAACCACGACTGGGTTCCACGAGTCCAAATCTCATCTACAACCCGTACATGGGTCTCGTACATGCAAAATCTGAGCAAACTTCAACTATTTTCTACTACTTTTTAACATCAACTAAATATGCACTTCTTAGGTGTTATAGTATCTCCTTTTTGGGAATATTCGTCCTCGAATTATATTCAAACATGATTGAAAAGAGTAGGGAAAGATTTAACAATTTAAGATGACGGAGTGATTGACGCCAAGATAAAACATAAAGTTTAAAACTTATTTAATGAACATGCATGCATAGCGAATTATGAGAATAGATGAAACACATGAATCCAAGAGTACATACAAGGAACCAAAACCTCAAACTGAAAATGAATTCGAAGGAAATATAGGTAGGGAGTTTAACACCTCGAAATTTAGAAAAGGCTGTCTACGGTTCCCAGGACGACCCGTCATTGCATGCATGAGTCGTAGATAGGTCTAGTAGGTGACCCTCAAACTTAGTTAGATTTTAAAGTTTAAAGTTGATTTCTACGGTTGGAATGTCGGTGAGTAGGAAGACTTACGAGCCATACATGGGATCCATTAAAAAATGGCCAATTAAGAGTCTATAATCATTTTTACGGTTGAGCAGTAGGGTCCGTAGAAGAACCTACAAACCATAGGTCCAAACCATAGATGAGAGTTGACACTTATTTTTTAGGGCTTTTTAGTTTTTTTTATCCTAATCCTAAGCCCTATATAAGTCTTCTAGGCCCAAAAACTACCCATTCTAAATCACTCTTCTAAAATTCCTATATTCCCTTCAAGATCACCCCCAAATTTCTCTCAAGAACTAAGGAAAGATAAAGCTAAGGTTTGTCTTGAAGAGATCCAATTCACCAATGATTGTGGGCATTGATTGCTAAGGTTTGATACTATTCACCAATGGAGTCATTTCCTTCATAGGGTTCCTAAATTCTTCAATTTCACTAGTTAGATTCTCCAATCAAAGTTAGGGTTTTATTTAATGATTATGTGTTCTTTACAATTATAATCTATTTAATTGTTTTCTATCTTTTTATGCATGAATTGAAGTAATTATATGGTTTAAGTAGAATTCACATGAACCCATGCATGATCCACGATTTCTTGACTATGATCATATGATGAAGCTTAAGAACTATGAAAGATGAATTTATGAAGATATGTATGTTTCTTTATGAAATTTATATAAATTAATTAAGGTTGCTTATAGAGTAAAACATCGATGTTTTTGTTGTTGTGAAAGTATTTCTCACATACTACTTAAAATAGGATTGAGAAAGGGTTTTCTCATAAAATGATTCATAAGGTTGAATGGTTTTCTCTTCTAAGTTGAATCAAGATTAAAGAACTACTCTAAATTAACTTTATCATGTATTGGTTGCTTAATTGATTCTTTTCATGGATGATGCAATGAATTATGATTAATTATTATTCCGTGGGATTTATACTTAGCACCAAGAGGATATTTAGATGGAATATCTCCCATAGTTGAGGTTGGGTTTCTAGTAGAAAGCTTTGTATCCCACAACTATGTGCAACCATAGGTTTGTCTTAGATAGACATTAGCTAGTGGATCCACTTTACCTCATGTTTATGGTTCTTACCTTGGCAAGTAGGAACATCTCTTTTTAGTGTGGGATAGACACTGGATTTCATGTTATAGCTCACATAGTCTATGTAGGTTAAAGGTAAACTTCCCACAATAAGGAACTAAGGTTACTTTCTAAAGTATCTTACAAGGGTTTTATAACATGAAAAATGTGCATTGTCCATGATTATGACTTATTTTGCTAACTTGTTATTTTATGGTTTCCCTTAGTCATTACATGTCATATAAAGCCCTTTTAGCATGATTTCATAAATCTTATGCATTTCTAGCATACTTGGTACATTTCATGTACTAATGCATATTTGTGCCTATATTGTTTCACTAATGAAGGTTTCGATACTCCAATTACCCATACTTGTGGCTAGTTGATTCATTTGAGCTTTTGAAGATTGGTGAGTCCCCATGATTCGAGGGCCAAGATTCTTTTATAACTTTATGTTATTTCTTTTTTTAGATTTTTATGTTATGTATGAGTTACATTTGAATCACTTCCCTTATGATGTAATAGATGGATTTGAGGCTTTTATTTAGACTTCCAATTTTGTCAAACTCTTTTGTATGAAATTCTATCTTTTAAACTATTTAATTTTATTATCTTGTATGATGTATGCTAATTGTCTTGTGTAGGGCATCTCGATGTATTATACGTTATGTCACATCTAGGGTATGCTTTGGGTTGTGAGAAACTTGGTATTGAGAGTAATGAGTCCTGGTTTTGGACTCATTTAGGGCTTTATTTTTATAGCTTTACTTTCCTCAAATGCTTAATTTGTCTTAATAACTGTTGTTAAATCCTTGATTTTCAGGTATATGGATTGAGGAACAAAGCAAGGACACTAAAAGGCAAAAAGGAACAAAACAAGCTGAAGAAATGAAGAAGGGTGACCCTGTGGATTGCCAAGAGCACTCGGTGTGTCGCCAGTGGCTTATTTGACCGCCAAAGTTCCAGTGTGCCAAGCACTGAAGGAAAGAACCAAGTCGGTGATGAAAAAAGGCAGTAGGCGGATCGCCGAGTAGTTTCGCGAAGCCAAGATAGATTGCCCAAAGTTATTGACCTTGAGGATTCTAAATGCAAAGGTGAAAAGGAGATGAAAGATGTCAAAGGGCGGCTCGCCCGACTGGTTCGGCGAGTCTGGCTAACTTTTCCTACTGGCCCTTCGTGGCTTATTTTTGGCGAATATTAATTATATTTTGATCATGGAATTTAGTATCGAATTTTTGGACATCTATTATTGACTTTTCATTTTTAGTCTAGAAGTGTTTTTTTCTATGAAGTTCCTAAGGAGACTTGAAGGTTTTGAGACACAACTTGGAGATTTCACAAGTGAGTCTCGAATTTTCTTCGAATTGGAGCATTGTAAAGCTAGAATTCCACATAACCAGTCGATGGCTAATCGATTTGGTAACAATTTTTATATTCTTATGATATTCGGCCAAATCACCAATTCTTGAGGTGTGATCATGTGATTATGGGCTGATTAAGTTTATGGTAATGCTAATTGTTAGATTAAATGCTATTTAAAAGTGAGTTTCATCATTCATTGTGGTTTAATTTAAGAATTGTAGTTGCAAATGCAGTTCTATGTTTTGTTCTTAGCTTGCTCAAGAGAGAGGTTTTGGAACTAAGATTATTGATTGATGATTTGTGGGTATTGGGTTGAGGTGGGTTTAACTCGAGAGAGTAAATCATAAACCTAATCCCACTCATTTATCTCCAGAGAGTGAATGGATTAAGGTATGGGGTGCTCTTAATTTGAATGTTTGTTGATGTTCAAAGGAAATCACTTGATTCGGAGTAATTGTTCGAGATAAAATTACTTCCTTTATAGTCTAGCCGACTCACTAATATCTAGCTATTTACTAATAGTTGCAATTACCCATATGTCTATATTTGCCCATAATCTATCACATCCCTAGAATCTATCTCCTTATTATTGTTTAGCATCGTTTGTCACTATTTGTAGTTGATAATTTCAAACCAAAATCCCCCCATTTGACATTCGTGTCAACCCTTTTACTTCATTATGCCTTTTTCCAATAATGTTTATTCCTATTGTTGACTATACCTCGTTCACACTTCTTAATTGAATTTAAAATATGTACCGCTCCCTGTGGGATTCGACCCCAACTCATTTAGTCGGGTTTTATACTGATATACGATAGTTGACACTTAGAATTGGAAGAAGTGTGCTTGAAACGTTAAAATCAAAATGGAGCCCCTGCCGGGGAGTGGTGTTGTTTGAAATTCTTTTGCTGAAGTTGAATTGTGTTCTTTTTAGCCTTAGTTGAATCAACTTACTTTTAATTTTGGTTTTGTGTAGCTTGTTTTAAAATAGAGGAGAAAATGAGTGTCAACAAAGTAATGGTACCTAAGTGGGCCACCAAGATAACATCGCGAAACTTAATGATGTCAATAACCCGAATGTCAATGACCCTAATCAAATGGGTGGTGTTGGTGCCATTCATTTACCTCTGGTTGAAGGAAATGTTGTGTTTCACATTACAAGCACCAAGTTGCAACTCTTACAGTTGAATGATTTGTTTGGTGGGCTAGCTCATGAGGATCCCCGTGAGCATATAAGAAATTATGTTGATATTTGTGGACCATTCTCCTTTAGGAACATATCTCAAGAATTGGTCCGACCGAGGTTGTTCTCATTTTCTCTAATGGGAGAGGCATGCAAATGGTACACAAGACAACAAGGGGCCTTGCCTAGTGATACTATGGCAAACCCCAAGAATGAAGCTTGAATAGGTATTTGCGTCGTGCCACGATGTTAACTAAGGCGCTTCTTGAGAGGAAGCCCAAGTTTTTAATGCTTTGTGTTTACTTTTAAATAACGGGTGTTGATTGTGTAGGTTGAAGAGTGGAATTTGTTTGAAAAAATACAGGTTGGCGAGCCAAGAGTCCAGTCGGCGAGCACAACTTGGACTACTATTGGACTGACAAAAATACCATGTGGGAGTCTATGAAACTCGATGGACCTATGGATGAATCGGCCACTCGCCGAACAGGTCAGTGAGCCCGATTTAGTCCACCGTTTGGACCCCTAAATTAACTGGAGGTCATGTAAAAATCGGCGAGGTAAGTCACCACTCGGAGCAGCGTCGACTGGTTTGGCATGGTCGACATTACCGAAAAAAGGGCCGCGAACTTAAAGGTTTTTAAAGACAAAAGGTCTTAAATTTCAAAATTATTCATATTCTCTCATTTTTAACACTGTACACTCACACCCACACTTCATATTCCCTATATTTTTGCTATTTTGCTAGTTTTTTATCTTTATCTCGTGTTTGTATTTTGAATTCATTGCCGCCTAGCATTTCAAATTCCTTATTCGGCATTAAAGTTTGGTGTTCCGAACCCCGAACTTTAGATTAGTAGTCGAACTCGAATGGATTTAATAATTCTCTCTTGATGTGTGCTGGGCCAGTGTTGAATCGTATTCGATTGGTTGTTGTGCCTATTGTATGTTTCAAAATTGTGCTTGCTTACTTAAATTATTGATTTCCTGAGTTTTGTGCTTTAAAATTGATCATAAAATGTTGGGTTGCGATAAATTTTTGTTAGGTCTAGTTGGTTTAAGCCTGACTAACCCCCAATTAAATGACGTACTTTGCCCAATAATGGAGTGTTTGACGTCATTCTTAATGGCAAAAGTCATCAAATGGCCAATTTTGGCCAAACTCGTGGATTTCTGAGTACCTCGATGGCATGGGTCAAATTGGTCTGAGCTTAATTGCATGAGTGTATGGTTTGATTTTGATTTCGCGGGCTGCGGGCTTGATTTTGGAATTTGGGGTTGAAATTTGGCAAGTAGGGAAATTCGGCGAGCTGAGTGGAGCTCGACAAACCGTCCGGCGATTCACCAACGTCATCCTTGATCGCCTTTAATTTCGTGATTTGGTTGAGTTAGAGTCTATAACTTTTGGCGGGAAGCCTTAACTCGGCTAGTTCACTCAGCGACTCACCGAAAGATCCCTTGATCGCCCTTTTTACGCCGCTAAACCCTAAAAACATGTTGTATAATTTGGCGGGCTAGTTTGAGCTAGTCGAGTGATGTCGGTGGTTCACCAAAGTGCCATGTACTTCACGAACTGGTCATTTTTTATGGATAATTTTCAAGCCAGTCCTTTCAGCAAGTCCGACCTGGCTCGCCAAAGTTACTCGGCGACTCACCGAATGGTTCGGTGAGTCTTTCCGCAACATGATTTCTGCAACTCTTCTTCAAATTTTTCTAATTCCTTTTGATGTGTTTTGCAGATATGGCAAGACGCAAGGTACCAGGACGAGATATCGCCACACAAGCGGGCAAAGGGAATCATAATAAATGAGGATGCAGCTGCATCTAAAGCAAACGCGACCAAACTTCCTACCACAGGTGGGAAGGGCAAAGGAAAGCGCAATGAACCCGCAACTACATCATCGGAGGTTAGCTCCGACAATAAGGTAGTCTATGCGATTCACCTCACCACCTCTGAGAGCGAAGAGGAACACCAGGACCCTCAGGCTAATATATCTAAGCATGAGGATGATCAGCTGCTATTGGCTCGGAGAGCTGAGTTGCGCTCAAAGAGGATGCATGAATTGTGTAGGATTAGGGTCCCTGAGACCCCAAGTCCTCCTCAAGTTCAAGATCAGGCTATGGTCCCAGCATCACCTGCACATAGTGCTCCTTCCCGGTCAGTCAACAGATATAAGGCTGAGGGACTGAGGACTAACCTTGAGGAGAAGAGGTTGTCTGTTGGTGATGTGATAGACCGGTATCCAGAAGTTTGGCGTACCATAAAGGCCCGCAAGTTGTAGATCTTCACTAAACCCTGGGGTTCTTCTATTCCTAGTTGGGTCCAGGTGTTTTACACTGCCTATGGAGCCCTGGTGCCACAGGGGAAGAAGAAGGCTGCCACCTTCAAGCCAGTACACTATGTAATTCTCAGGGGAAAAAGGTGAAGGGTGACAGTAATGACATAAACATTGTGTTGCAATGCACTGGCAATATTGTGGATGACTACTAGTACATGATCAAGACAAAACCCTTGGAGACTTTGAAAGGATGGTTGGCTCCTCTTTTATCTCATGGTACTCCTTGGTAGATCGAGGCTGGAATGCAAATTGAGAAGAAAGATGTAACTGTTGCAGCGAGGTACTGGTTTGGCTTCATCAGTAGCACAATTATGTCGTCCCAGAATGAGTCAATCCTCCGCCATAAAAAGGCAGCTTATGTTGGATCCATCATTGCAGGGAAGCGCATCAATTTAGGCATGGTCACTGCACAACATATAGCCATGAGCCAGGCAGCGCCAGACATCCCTCTTATTCTCGGTGTTGATCATTGAATTGTGCAGACAAGCCCGCGTGCCATGTGATGAGAAGAAATACGTAGAAGTGATTCCCACCTCCTTTACCGACATCTGGCGCATTAAGGCTTTGTATTTGAATTATGAGGCTGGGAAGAAGAAGGCAACCCCAATTGATACATCCCTGGCCGTTGACACTAAGACACTACCTGTAGAGGAAGAATTGCCTACTCTAGCCTCTGGGCCTTCAAGTATATCTAGTACTGCCCCTTTTATGATTTCGAGTTCTTCTACTTCTCCCCTACCTCCTAGGTCTATTGCTAGTGCTGCTATATCCCAAACTCTACTCACCCAGGTTGCGATACTATAGATGGGACATCTAGCCCATTCTGATAATATGTGTGCCTCCAGGCAAGAGGCTATAGTCCCTGGGATTATTGAGAGAGATTTCACTGCTGTTGTGAAACCTTTTTTAGAGTCGATTGATGCCCTCACGACAAGGATAGAAGCGTGTAAGATAGGCCAAGGAGCCACTCAAGAGGTGACTACCCTAATGGCCGCAATTGCTGAGTTGAGAACGGATGTGGACCAACTGAAGTCCACTTATATGTCGATGACTTTTGGGACCGTAGAGATCCCGGAGGACCTGGGCACTTATATTCCAGCCTATTCTGATATGTCTCCAGCTACCACCAGAGATGAGGTTAGATATGATGATATAGCTGTAGAATCTGAGGCTGAGACTGATGAAGAGCAGCTCGATGTTCAGGAGGAGACCACTTTTTAGTCTTAACAGCGGTTGAGAAGCCTATGGTGCATTCAGCCGTGCAGATTTCGCTGATAGAGACGTCCATTGCAAGCTCTAGTGGAGCCGATATCGCTGTTACTCCGGGCACTGATGCCCAAGATCAGAGTTTGACACCGGTCATCGATGCCCTGACAGATGGAGGGACTGAATAGACACGACCATTTTTTACCTCCCTCACAGTTATTTTTGTGATTTTTCAACTTTTAATTGCATTTGAGGGCAATTGCATTTCTTTTGTGTGTGGTGGTGAGGTATTTCCATACCTACCTCTTGTGATTATATTTCGTGTATATATATTGGGTTTTTTATTTTAAACTGTGTTTTGATTCTATCTTATGGATATTTGAGCGTGTAGCTCCTTGTTTTTGAATGGAAGTAGTTTATGACCAATTTTGAAAAAAATTTGCCACCTCTTGTGTGTTTGATCGTGGTTGTTCTTGTTCTAATTTAGTATCGATGATGATCAATACCGATGACTTAAATAGTGCTCTTAATTGAACCAAATGAATGTACAACTACGATGAGGCCTAATGAAGTTGAATATACAATGTGTGGACTTTTTGCATCTCGTTGTGAATAGCCGGTTATAAAATGAGGCTTTTGTAAAGAATATTGCACACTAGGAAAAGTGTGGAGTCTCGTTTGATATTGGTGCCAATGCCTTGTGTGATGAGCTTACTCTGAACCTTGTGTGATGACACCTAGAATTTACCTTGTTGATCAGGTCGACTAAGTGATGCAAGCACTGGAAATGATCTTAGCCAACAATATTTAAAAGTGAAACAGTTTAACAATATACCTCTATTGTGGCCAGCCTTGGGAGATGTTTGAACCTTGCTTAAACCCCTCTTCATCCATTCACCCTTAATCCTCATGAAGTGTGGTTTGTTTGCATAGCCAACTTAGGCGGTGTGGTGAAAAAAGAAGGAAAATCAAGTAGTGTCAGAAATTCCACTTTGAGAATCATGTTAACAAAAATGAAACTCCTCCATATAAAAAAAAGAGAGAAAAGAACAGAAGAAAAAAAATGCAAAAGTAGTGAAATTGCAAAAGAAATGGGGTATTCGGTAGTACAATTGAAACTGAATAATGTGGTGAATTATGAGCACAACTATAATGTTGGAGAAAAAGAAGTAGGTATGTTCAGGACACATTTCATAAGGGTAGCAGCCACTGAGCCGAAATAACCATAGCTTTACACTCAGTCCCGTTACAAGCCTTGAAAAGACATTTGTGATCTTGAGTGAGTTGAAACGAGTGTTGATTGGAAAATAAAGGCAAATCTATGGGTGAAGTCATGCATGTGCTCATCTTTGTGAATGTTAGAGTTGTATGTGATTTCAAAAATATAAATTGTTGAAGAATTGTTTGTGAATATGGAATCATCTTTGCTGTGAGGGCATTTGAGTACCTTTGTTGAGTTTGAACTTGCATTTGAAGCAAGTATTGTGAACTTGAGCATCTTTGATAATGGTAAGTCACAACTTGAATCTTTGGGTGCACAATTGATCCTTGCATGAGTAAGTTGAGTCTTGTTGTGTGCATTCATGTTGAGTTTTATGCAGCATTGTCTGAGACATCCTTTTTGAACTCCTAAACTTCAGTTTTACTTGAGGACAAACAAAAGTTTATATTGGGGTGTTGGTGAATCCTGCATTTGGACTCATTTAGAGCTTTGTTTTTATATATTTAGTATCCTCAAATGCTTAATTTGTGACATACCTGATGTTAAATTCTTGATTTTTAGGTATATGGATTGAGTAACAAAGCAAGGACACTAACATGCAAAAAGAAACAAAACAAGCAGAAGAAATGAAGAAGGGCGAGCATGAGGATCACCAAGAGCATTCGGCGTGTCTCCGAGTGTCTCATCTGACCGCCTAAGATTCTAGTGTTCTAAGCCCTGAAGAAAAGAACCATGTCGGTGATGAAAAGGCGCAGTCGGCGGATCGCTAAGTAGTTGCGCGAAGCCAGGATAGATTGCCCAAAATTACAGACCTTGAGGTTACAGATTACCAAGGAGAAAAGACGATGGAAGAGGTCAAAGGGTGGCTCACCTAGTGGTTCGGCGAGCCCGACTTACTTCATCGACTAGCCCTTTGTGGCTTATTTTCGCGACTATATATTATATTTTGAACATGGAATTTAGTATTGCATTTTTGGACATCTATTATTTACTTTTCATTTTTAGTCTAGAAGTGTTTTCTTTGAAGCTGGCCCAGCACACATTTAGTATGGGCAGCTGTTAATTTGCATGCTTGTTTATGTTCGAAAGAAATCACCTGATTCGAAGTAATTGTTCGAGAGAAAATTACTTCCCTTATAGTATAGCCTACTCACTAATATCTAGCTATTTACAAATAGTTGCAATTACCCATATGTCTATATTTGTGTATAATCGATCACATCCCAAGAATCTATCTCCTTATTATTGTTTAGCATCATTTGTGACTGTTTGTAGTTGATAATTTCAAACCAAAATCCCGCAATTTGACATTTGGGTCAACCCTTTTACTTGATTATGTCTTTTTCCAATAATGTTTATTCTTATATATGATTAGACCGCACTTCTTAATTCAATTTAAAACACATACCGCTCCCTGTAGGATTGACCCCAACTCATTTAGTTGGGTTTTATACTAATTTATGATCGTTCACACTTGGAATTGGAAGAAGTGTGCTTGAAACGTTAAAATCAGAAAGCACAAGGTTTAGAAAGCTCTTAGGATGTCTCATAAGCCACGTTGAGTAGAGTCTTGATCATGAGTTTGAATGGTGCCACATTTATGAATAAAAGGCTATGAGATATTAGTAAATTCCCTTTTTTTATCATTTTAAAGTTGTGCGATAGAGTGTAATTCTATACATCTCTCTCGTAATACTTATCCGATGCTTTTCAGGATATGGCCTCTAGAACAACATATGTTAGAGGAATTTGAATGAGAATGTGGAACGAGAAGCTCCATAATTTTCGGCTGACCCTTTTGTTAAGAAAGCGATCAGTGCGGAGTTTAGGGATACTAATCAAGCATTGGCTCAAGCATGACGTCCCAAGACAATAGGAAAGTTGTGGTCCCTGTGAACCCAAATTTGGGTACGATGAAACTAGAGTGAGAGACTTCACTAGGATATATTCCCCCAGAGTTTCATAGTTCTAAAGTTGAGGAAGATCCTCACAAGTTCATTGATGAGGTATACAAGGTATTGATGATCATGGGAGTGATTCTAGTGGAAAAAGTGGAATTGGCCGCTAACCAACTTAAGGGTGTTGCTGAAGTTTGGGTCAACCAATGGAAGGAACAGAGGGCGGTTGATGCAGGTCCTCTTGATTGGGAAAAGTTTAAGGCTGCTTTCCTTGATAGGTTGTTTCCCCTTTAGATGAGAGAGACATAGGTACATGAATTCATTAACCTTCATCAAAGGTATATGAGGGTAAATGAGTATGTGCTGAAGTTCACACAATTGTCTAAGTATAACTTCTACTATGGTTGCCAACTCTAACGCAAGGATTAGGAAGCTTGTTTCTGGTGTGCCCGAAATGGTGGTTAAGGAATGTCGTACCGGTATTCTCATTAAGAAAATGGATATTTCTCATCTCATGATATATTCTCAACAAATTGAAGAGGAACAACTTAAGGAAATGTCTAGGGAGGAGAAGTGGGAAAAGATCGGTGATGGTGACTTTTCACATTAAAGGTCTGATGGACATGACCATTTTAAGTTCCGACAAATGATTTCTGGTCAAGGTTCTTTCAATGCTTCGGCCCCTAATTTAAAAAAAGATAGGGTGCCAAACCCATAGCTTTAAGGAAGAAATGGTGATGAATCTACATTGACTAATTGTGCTAGATGTGGAAGGAAGCATGAGGGTAAATTATTAGCTAGTACAAATATATGTTTTGGTTGAGGTAATATTTGTTAGAAGATAAGGAATTTTCCATCACTTATGGCTAAGGGAAATGAAGGTAGACAAGCTCCGCCTTGTGGTTCGGGTTAAAGTACTCCAAAGAAAAACCAATTTCATGCAGTTCAAACTCATCATGAGCAAGATGGCTCCCGTGATGTGGTTACCAATATGTTGAATGTCTTTCATCTTGATATTTATGCTTTACTTTATCCCGGTTCTACATTGTCTTTTGTGATGCCATGTGTGGCTATGAGGTTTGATGTTCTTCTAGATGTCCTGATAGACCTTCTCCCATATCTACTTCCATTAGTTAATATATTATGGCTAAAAGACTCTATAGAAGTTGTCACATCTACTTACCCCTTAGAGTCACTCATGTTAATATTGTAGAGCTTGATATGTTAGGTTTCGATGTTATTCTTGGGATGGATTGGTGTAACACCTCAGAATAAAGAAAGGCTAGAAAGGGGTAAATTGGGAAACACACAAGTCGAAAATGGAATATGGAACCCTCCATCGAGCCTGGATAGGCCGTGAAGTGGACCACAGTTAGTGAGATGGCTAGTGGTAAATCCCAAGGACCTGTTGTGCAGGGGTCCCTCCCACGGAGGCCTAGACTACTCGTGGTGAGGTTGACCGGCCATCAAGCAGGTTGTCAGGTGGTCGTCAGTAGGGGGACCTTCTCCCCTAGCCATTGGTCAACGACCACGGATGGCTAGATGGTATATGGTGCCTATGAAAGGCCGTGAAGGACACTGTCAAGTGTGTCCATCAAATTTTAATTCATGAGCTTTTGGGTCCTTTCCTAATTACTTTAATTCAATACCATGTCGTTTTAACCTTTACCCAAAGCCCTATATAAAGGTTTTTACCCCCAAAATAACCAAAACTCAAGTGAATCTCTCAATTACCCAAAAGAAGAAGAACAAGTTCATCCTCTCCCAAATATTTCTCTCTCTATAAGAAGACGGAGTCAACCTAGGGTTTCAAGATCAAGTCTCTAATTCAAAATTGTTTGTGGACGTTGAACTCTAAGGTATGATACTCCTCATCTATACATCTCTTTCCTCCACAGAGTTCCTAAATTACCCAGTTTTGAAGCTAGAAATTCCCAATTGAATTTAGAAATTTTTTCTATGTCATGGTTCCTTTCAATGTTGATTCAATTGATTGTTTAATGAGCTATTATGCATGAATTGAGAAATTCCATATTTTCAGACGAATTCTCATGAACCCATGCTTAACCTATGTTTTCTAGACTACGATGATTGAAAGTGGATTTTGAACTATTAAAGGGAATTTTATGAAAATGAGTTTCCAGAAGTGTTTCTAGATTATCTACCTGACATTCTTCCCTAGAGGGAAATAAACTTTGGTACTGACCTGCTCCAGATACACAACCTATCTCTATTCCTCCTTATCGTATGGCGCTGATAGAACATAAGGAATTAATGAGGCATTTGAAAGATTTTTTGGATTAGGGTTTTAACTGATAGTGTATCTCGCCATAGGGTGCTCCCGTTTTATTTGTTCGGAAGAAAGATGGTTCACTTCATGTGTGTATTAACTACCGGCGATTGAACAAGGTTAATATTAAGAACAAATATTTGTTTCCATGGATAGATGATTTATTTTACCAAATTGAAGGAGCCAGTTACTTCTCTAAGATTGACTTCCGGTTGGGTTATCACCAATTGAGGGTGAAGGAAGATGACATTCTAAGGATGAATTTTCGAACTCGATATGGTCATTATGAGTATTTTGTAATGTCATTTGGTTTGACTAATGCTTCAGCGGTATTTATGGATTTGATGAATATTGAGTTTAAACAATACTTTTATATGTTCGTGATCATGTTCATTGATGACATATGATCTATTCGATGAGTGAAGACGAGCATACCGATCATTTGACCATTGTGTTGCAAGTTCTCAAGGACCAACAACTCTTTGCAAAGTCTAGCAACTGTGAGTTTTGGTTAAGGTCCATAGCTTTTCTTGGTCATATTTTTTTGGTAAGGGTATTGAGGTACATCCTAAGAATATAAATGTGGTTAAGAGTTGGCCTAGACCTCTATCCCCCTACGAATATTAGAAGTTTCTTCTGTTTAACTGGTTACTATAGAATGTGTGTGGAAGGTTTTTCTTTGATTTCTTCTCCATTAATTACATTGACCTAAAAGAAGGCTAAATTCATATGGTCAGAAGCATGCAGGAAGGTTTCCAAGAGTTGAAAGATAGA
This sequence comes from Solanum microdontum, assembly GCA_036250385.1. Lineage (NCBI taxonomy): Eukaryota > Viridiplantae > Streptophyta > Magnoliopsida > Solanales > Solanaceae > Solanum > Solanum microdontum. Next base: position 24,704 of record JAJONQ010053690.1, read on the forward strand.
CTTACATCCGCTTTGGTGTTGACATTACCAAAAGGAACTAATGGGTTTGTTGTTTATTGTGTTGCTTCAAGAATTGGCTTAGGGTGTTTCCTTGTGCAAAATAGGAAAGTCACTGCATATGCTTCTAGGCAACTTGAGATTCTTGAAATGAATTACCTAACCTTGACCTAGTGGCAGTTGTGTTTTCTCTTAAAAGTTGGAGGCATTATTTGTATGTTGTTCATGTAGTTATCTTTTATGACCACAAGAGTTTGCAATATGTGTTGAAACAAAAAGATCTAAGTCTTCGCCAAAGAAGGTGGCTTGAGTTATTAGTGGACTATGACATGAGTGTTCTCTATCACTTTGGTAAGGCAAATGTGGTGGCAGATTCCCTTAGTTGATTATCAATGGGTAGTGTTGTTTAGATTGAAGACCATATGAAGGATTTGGTTCAATATGTTCATAGATTTTCCCAATTGGGTTTTCAGTTATTCGACTCTACCAAAGGTGGTTTTATGGTTCACAATAGTTCAGAATCCTATTTTGTGGAAAATGTGAAAGTCAATCAAGGTCTTGATCCAACTCTAGATGAATTGAAGGAACCGATGCTTAAAAAAGTCTGTAGAGGCTTTCTCCTATGGGGGGATATGGTGTGCTTCATTATCAAGGTTGTTTGTGTGTTCCCAATATAGAGGACTTGACATATCATATCTTGTTAGAAGCCCATAGTTCTCAATATTCTGTTCACCCAGGAGCAACCAAGATGTAATAGATTTGTGGGAGGTCTATTGGTGGAATGGGATGAAGAACGATATTGCGAAATATGTGGCTAAGTGTCCTAATTGTTAACAGGTAAGAATTGAGCATCAAAAGTAGGGAGGTTTATCTCAAGAAATAAGTATTCCTAATTAGAAGAGGGAAGATTTGAATATAAACTCTAGAGTTGGTTTACCTCGCACCCGGTGACAACACCATTCGAATTGGGCAATAGTAGAACATATGATGAAATCGGCTAATTTTATCAATGTTTCTTATTTAGGTGCGGGCTATGCTAAGTTGTAATTGAGAGAAATGGTGAGGTTGCATGGAGTGCCCTTATCCATTATCTCCGATCGTGGTACCCAATTCTTTTCTCAGTTTTGGAAACCTTTCCAAAAGGGTCTTAATACTTGTGTTAAGCTCAATACGACCTTTCATCCACAAACCAATGGGCAAGAAGAGTGTACTATTCAAACATTGGAAGATATGTTGAGATTTTGTGTAATTGACTTCAAGGGTAATTTGGATGATCATTTGCCTTTAATCGAGTTTGCATACAACAATTGCTACCACTCAAGCATTGGAATGACACCCTTAGAGGCTCTATATGGTAGGACGCGTAGATCTCCTATAGGTTAGTCTGAAATGGGAGAAGTTGCATTGGTAGGCCTCGAGTTGGTGCATAAGGCTATGGAGAAAGTTTGTCTTATTAGGAGAAAGGTTGAAAACGACTCAAAATCACAAAATCCTATGCCAATTTTCGAAGAAGAGATTTTGAGCTTTATGTTAAATATTGGATGTACTTCAAAAATTTCACCCATGAAGGGTGTGATTAGCTTTGGGAATAAAGGGAAGCTTAGTCCCGGTTACGTGAGCCCAGATCAGATCTTGAGGTATATTGGCAAAGTTACTTATGAACTTGGTTTGCCTAATGACTTTGCATCGGTGCATCCAATTTTCCATGGCTCTTTGTTAAAGAATGTGTTGGTTATCCGACATCTATAGTTCCATTGGAGAGTCTTGACATAAAGGATAGCCTTTCTTATAAAGAAGTTCCGGTTGAGATCTTAGACCGGCAAGTTCAAAAATTGACAAATAATGAAATTGCTTCGGTGAAAGTTCTTTGGAGGAATCAGTTACTTGAGGGTACTACTTGGGGGCCCGAGACCGATATGATTTGCCGTTATCCTTATCATTTTCCCTCTGTCCCAACTCTAGCTTGAGGTATTTAGTTCTTTATGGTTTACTCCTTTGGTGTCATGTGTCTTAAATATTCCCATGATTTCCTCATTTACGCATGTTCATGAAAAATGCTAGATTTTTGAGAAAATGAGTTAGTTGATTTATTTCTTCATGTTTATGTGCCTTTGAGTATGATTTTCATCTATACCATATAAATTGTTGTTTTGAACATGCTTTTTGAGTTGATGTTTCCTTCTCGGATATGTGCCCTTTTGTGATTGCATGCATGTTGGGTTGCTAGGTTTGAGTTCCTACCTTCCTTATGATGTTTTGAATCTCATTCGAGGATGAATGTTTGAAAGGGGGAGATATTTTAACACCTTAAAATCATGAAAGGAGTCAAGTGGGAAACTGACAAACCAAAAATGGACCATGGAACCCTCTACGGAACCCGGAACGGGCTGTGATGGGGACCATAGTCCGTGAGATAGCTCATGGTAAGTCCCCAGGACTTGTTGTTCAGACGTCCCTCCAATTTACCATTTCTTATGAGCTTTGAATTCTAATGTATGATAGTCTTCATCTATGGAGCCCTTTCCTCCTTAGAGTTCTTAAATTCCCCAATTTTGTAGTTAGAAATTCCCAATTGAAGTTAGGATTTTCTTCTATGTAATGTGTTCCTTTGAATGTTGATTCAATTGATTTTTTTATGAGCTATTATACATTAATTGAGATAATTCCATGTTTTTATGATGAATTCCCATGAACCCATGCTTAACCTATGTTTTCTAGTCTATGATGATTGAAAGTGCATTTTGAACTATGAAAGGGAATTTTATAAATATATGCTAATGAAACTGATGAAATATGTTGCTTTGAGAGTAAAACATACATGATGTTGTTGTTGTTCATTGTTGTGAAAGGATTTCTCAAATAATTACTCAATACATGAATGTGAAAGGTTTTCTCACATAAATGATTCCAAGGTTTAAAGGTCTTCTCACCTAAAATAAATCAAAGTTAAGGAGCTATTCTAATGATGAGGCAAGAGGCGATTACCCATGTCCTATAATGTTAAGACAAGAGGTGATTACCCATGTCCCTTTAAGATAAGATGAATATGATTAATGACTATTCTGTGGGAATTAAACTTAGTACCGATGGACAAGATGCGATTACCCGTGTCGTATAAACTATGTGCCAACATAGGTTGTGTAGATAAACGATAGCTAGTGGATCCACATAAGCTAGAAGTTCATGGTTCTTACCTTGGTAAGTGATAGCGCCTTTTTTTGGTATGGGGTAAACATTGGATTCCATGTTATAGCTCACATGGTCTCTATGCCAGTTAAGGCTAATGTCCCACAACATGTATAATGATGAACTAAGGTTACTCTTCCCAAGTGTTTCAAAGATGAGTTTTACTTTCACTTCACCATCCTTATTATGACATTTTCTAACCTTCTCTTATGGTTTTAACTTGGTCTTTACATGACATGAAAGGTCCTTTTTAGCATGAATTTTTACACCTCCATGGATTGCTATCATACCTGGTACATATTTGTACTAACATATACTTTTGCCAATATTCTTACAAATGTAGGGTTCAACACTCTAGTTTTGCATCCTCATTGGTAAAGTTCACTTACTAGATATTGAAGATTGGTGAGTTCTCATACTTCGAGGCTAGAGCCTTTATTTCATATTGTCTTTACATTTCCAGTTTTTTATGTGATATACGGGTTACATCCTAATCACTCTTGATGTACTAAAAGACTTGGAGACTATGTTAGACTTCTGTTACATCTTATAAACTATTATGTTTTAAAATTTATATTTTACAACCTCTTTATTTTCTATTTTCTTGTATAATGTATGCTAAGTGGCTTGTGTAGGGCCTCTAAGGGTTTTATACTGTAACACCCAAAAACTAGTAGGCTAAACCAGAGATTTACGTGAGAGTTCTACAGCTTGACGTGAGAGTTAGACTCATAGATATGGCTTCCCATACTTATAGTGAAGGGATTTAGGGTAGAACGTCAATGTATGACTCCCCAAGGACCAACCAAGGGTCCTTGAGGATAACCCTAGACTGCCCCAAAATAGTAGACCCACAAAGGGACCAAAGCCCCGTAGGGGGATTCACACCCCGTGGGTGAGGGGTCGTGGGTCAGGGTTCCAAATGAGAAGCTGCAAACCACCACCCATGGATGAGCAGCACGACCCGTGGGTCCAACCATTTCCCGTGGGCGTGGTCTCATGGGTGAGGCAGTCTGCTTGTTTACACGGTTAAGTGTTGTCTTAGTCTAACTTTTCGGAATTAATTAGTTATTAAGTGACATAGTTTTACCCTAGTTTAGACCAACTACATAAAGACTTTAGACCCTTAATTTAGTGATTCCAAATCATAATTCTAAACCCATTAAGAAGAACCCAAATTCCCTCCAAGATATTTTCTCTCTAGAAAGAAGAAAAAGAGAATCAAGCTAGGTCAACGCTCCATTGTTGCAAGATTTTTAAGGCCTTATAATCATGGTATGCTAGCTTATTCATCCATGGACTCTTCCATCCATGGAGTACCCTAGAAATCTCACAATAGTGAAGATGAAATCCCCAATTCAAGTTAGGGTTTCCTTCCAATAATGTGGGTTAAGTTGAGTATGAATCCAATTGAGTGGATATTGCTTGTTTATGATTGATTTAGTAGGGAATCGTGTTTTATGAAGAAATTACATATTTTGTATGCCTAACCCTAGTCTAATTGATTAAATTGAATTAATGTGGGTTTATGCCTTAAGAAGGGAAATTGAGCATTTTGAGATAATCTTCTAGGGTTGATGATATGTGTAGTAATTGCTTTAGAGTAGAGGTATGTAGACATCAATTGAATTAGATTAAAATATACATGATGGATCATGATTAGTAATGCTTGAGATTTAGCCTTTATGATGATATATGACTAGAATTGTTTAAGAATGAAGTATGTGACTAGAATGCCTTGTGATCTAGGTGTTTATGATGATTGTAAGAAGAAAAGATTTAAGTGTAAGGCTTGCAGTCATGAATGTTTAATACTAGGGTTTTGAGGGTAAAGCCAATATGATGAATTATGTATGTTAAGGCCCTAAGAGTGAAGCTTATAGGATTATGGTTTACTTTAGATAGAATTTTTGTGAAATGACTTTAACCACCTTATCTACCTTAAGTATGATTGAATGTATGAAGTAATAGAATAACTTGTGTTATGATGGTATTCATATCTAATGAAATCATTCTAGATGTGTTGATTCAATATGCGATTTGATCCTTGAAAGGGGAAGACATGGTATTATTCATGTTTTATAAAGTTTAGTTTATGCCGTATGAACACTTCTAGAGTGAAGTGTCTATGTTTATGATATGTTAATATGTTATGAAAGGATATTCTCATATACACACCTATGCATGAATATGATACGATATAAAAGGTTCTCTCACATAGAATGATTCTAGGTTGAAAGGTTTACTCACTTAAAATGAATCGAAGTGCAAGGACTATGAAATGTGACGAGCCTTGTGGTAATTCCCCAAAGACCTGTATGAGAGGAATGTGAGGTTAATTCCCTTATTCCTAAATAGATAAACATGAGGTTATTTCCCATGTCATGACATGAGAAGTGTGTTGTGACTATCCTTAATATATGACTTCTATAATAAGGCAAGAAGTGAATAATTAATAACCTTTAAATTATACGGAGGCGAATACCTATATCTTATTAAAGTGGACATGGAGGCGAATACCTATGATCCTTATAAAGGGATGTGGAGGAAAATACCAACATTACACCCTATTGTGAATATAGAGGCTAATACCTATGTTTCCTTAAATGAACACGGAGGCGAATACCTATGATTCCTTAATATGTATTATGTAATGAACAAAGAATTGTATGGATTGTAGCTTGATAGGACTTCCTTGATATGTGTGACTAGAGGTGATTCCCCTTGTCTATGAATGATGAGCTAAATATCAGATCAAAGAAATGACCAATATGCAAGAGGGTCTAAAGGAGTACTTAGCTTGGGTAAGATTATGGGGTTTTATCCATGCATTGCACAAGTGTCACGACCCAAGCCTAGGGCCTAGACGTGACATGGCGAATGAGGAACGCGAAGGAACCCCAAACAAGCCTCTCAAACTTGTCATCAAACTTCATCGGTCGCGGAAATACATTCAACATTAATTAGCGGGAAATAGGGACTAAGGGCAAACCATTTCAAAATGACATCATAGAACAAGAGTCAAGCTCATTTACAAAATACTTGTCCAACGCACACCTCTACAT
>JAJONQ010053691.1:0-21990 GCA_036250385.1 Solanum microdontum
TTTATTTTAGTAGATTTAGTGTCCTCAAATGCATATTTTATGCAAATAACTGATGTAAATCCTTGAATTTTAGGTATTTGGATTGAGGAACAAAGCATGGACACTAATGAGCAAAAAGGAACAAGGCAGCTGAAAGAACGAAGAAAAAAAGGCCTGAGGATCACCTAAACCATTGGGTGAGTGTCGAATGGCGATGGTCTCGTCTAATGTTCTAGTGTGTCAAGACCTGAAGTAGTAAATCAAGTCGGCGATAGAAAGGAGCAGTCAGCGAGTCACCGAATGGGTCCGCGATGTAGTGCTATATCGCCCAAAGTTACAAAACTTAGAGATGCTAAAAGCCAAAGTCGAATGGCCAAAGCAAAAAGGCGATGAAATTGACCAAAGGGGGGATCGCCGAGTGGATCGACGATCCTGACTTACTGTGCCAAATGGTCCTTCGTAGCACATTTTTTGGCGACTATAAATAAAATTTTAAATTCTTAGTTTAGTAGGAAGTTTTCAGAATAGAATTATTATTGTTCAGGTTTCAAGTTGAGAGCTTAGAACTGAGTTTTTGGTGACAATATTTCCTTCGCTTTGAAGATTTCCAATTTTAAGAAATTGTAAGTGGGTGTTTAAGATTCTTCATCATAGACCTCTGTAAAGACAATATTAATCTTACAAGTTGATGGAAACACAATTTGGTAACGATTTCTATCTTTTTATGATGTCTAGATAAAACCCCAATTCTTGGGGTGTGATTGTGTGATTATATGTTGATTTAGCTGCTGGGTATTGTTAACTGATAGTTTAAATGGTGTTTAAAAGTGATTTCATTCAGTAATTGTGGCTTAATCTAAAGGGTTGTAATTGCAAATGCAACTCTACCTTCGTGTTTTTGGCTTGCTCGAGAGAGAGAAGTTTTAAAACCAAGATTACTGATTTGATGATCTGCGTGTATTGGGTTGAAATGGGTTCTTCTTGAGAGAGTGAATCTTAAACCCTTTTCCACACATTCAACTCAAGAGAGTGAATGGACTAAAGTGAAGGTTGTTCTTAATTGTTGCTTATTGGTGTTCGAGAGAAACCAATTTGATTCGGGGTAAATTGTTTGGGAGAAATTTTATCCCCACTAAAGTCTATCTTATTCACTGTTTTATAACTATTTACTATTAATTGCAACTACCTAGTTGTCTACCTTTGCCCATAATCCAATCACATCCCAAGAACCCATTTGTACATTCGTTATTTTCAGATTATTTGTTGTTATATATGATAGTTGAAACCAGTCCCCTTGATATTTGACACTTGTGTCACCCTAAACTTGAACAGTGCTTTTATTCGAAAATGTTTTTAGCTATGATTGACCTTAGCATATTCTTGCTTTTCTATTGATTCTCAAGTACGTACCACTCCCTGTGAGGTTCGACCCGAACTCACTTAGATTGGTTATATTACTGAATAATGATCGTTGGAACCTAGTATTGGATGAAACATCCTGATACTTGACAGTGGTGTGACTTGAGAATTTTTAGTTAAGTTGAATCTTGTTCTTGTTAGTCATAGTGAACTTACTTAATTTTAGTTTTGTTTTGCTTGTTTGTGTGTTGAAACATGAAGTATGAGTGTGAACGGCAGCAATGGTAGCAAAATAGGCCATCAAGATGACATCGGAAACCTCAACGATGTCAATGAACCTAATGCTAATGACCCCATCTAATGGGAGGTATTGGTGCCATTCGGTTGCCTCTGGCCAAAAGGAATGCGGTGTTCCATATCACGAGTACGATGTTAGAGCTCTTTCAATTAAAGGGACTATTCAGTGGTTTGGCTCATGAGGATCCTCATGAGCATATTAGAAACATCATGGATGTATGCGGACCGTTCTCCATGAAGAACATCTCCCAAGAGTCAGTCCGGTTGAGGTTGTTCACGTTCTCCTTGATGGGAGAAGCGTGTAAGTGGCTGGCTTAATTGCCACGTGAATCAGTCACTTTCTGGGAGGAGTTGGTTATCGAAATTCAAGTGTGGTTTTTCCCTTCTTCGAAGATGATGACTCTTCGGGACAACATTCAGAGCTTCAAGTGTCTGGAAGGCGAACCAATTAATGAAACTTGGTTGCCATTCAAGAAGTTGGTGCTTCAATGCCCAACTCATGGCTTGCCTGAGAACGTGTTGCTGCAGTAGTTTTACTAGAGTCTTGACTTGGTAAATAAGGGTGTTGCTGAACAACTTTATCTGGTAGGCTTGATGCAGCAACCTTATGTGATAGCAACTCAGTTATGGGATGGCATGACTATCATCAACCGGGTGTGGTATACCCGTGAAGACCAAGTCTCGCTCTCACATTTAAACGAACCAAAGAGCAAATGGAGAAAGACCAAGAGAGGGACTAGAACATGGTCAATATCATGACACAACTTGACATTTTGTCCAAAATGTCATGGGAGCTGGTACTCGAGGTGTCAATGCCATAGGTGTTGGGTGTGCTAATCCAGATGAGTCCAAGTTTAAGGCACTGTATAACGAAGAGGTGAATTTCCTAGCCAACCAAGTTGGTGGTTATCATTCAAACTACTGTAGGCAGGGTGGTAACCAAGGTTGGAGCAGGGATGAAGGTTGGAAGGATCGCGATCAAGAATGGAGGGACCGTAATCCAAATTGGAAGGATGGGGAGAAGGATAGGTATGTGCATCCCCATGAGCACCAAAATCCAAAGGATTCAGAAGATGGCCGGTCTGAGGATATGTTTTCTCGTATCCTCAACAATGTTGAAGGGTCATACAAGATCTTGAAAGAGATGAATGAAGATGTGTCGACCCTTAGCCAGACTATAACATCTCACTCAATGTCGATCAAGTAGTCGGAGACCCAAATGGTTCATATCTCATCTCATTTGAACTCGAGACAAAAAGGGAGTTTGCCTAGTGATACTATGGCTAACACAAAGAATGAGGTTTAAGTGTGGATTGCGTCGTACCGCGATGTAAACTAAGGCACTGCTTTGGAGGCAACCAAAGTTTTATTTTCTTTCTTTTTAAGTTTAAAATAATGGTGTGTCGATTGTGCAGGTCGAAGTGTGGAAAGTGTTTGAAAAGTGCAGGTTGGCGAGCTAAAGGTCTAGTCAGCACATCGCTGAAGAGGTCGGCGATCCCGACCTAGACCACTGTTGGACTCAAGATAATTTTAAATTGGAGTCTATAATACTCGGCAAGCCCAGGAAATAATTAGCGAGTCACTGACCAGGTCAGCGATCGCATCTAGTCTGCCGTTTGGACACCCAAATTAACTGGAGGTCCTGTAAAACTCGGCGAGGTAACTGTTCACTCGGCATGTTACCGAGTGGATCAGAGAGCAAGACTAATGTCGTGGAATGGGCAAGAACGAGACGGTTTTTATAAGTCCAAAGGTTTAAACTTCCAACTCGTTCACTTTCCTTCAATTTTGAACTTCCCAAACTCACACCCGCACATTAGTTTCTATATTTTTGCATTTTTTGAGTATTTTAGTCGTTGATTTGTGCTCGGATTGGGATTACTTTGCCACATATCATTTCAATCTTTATTAATCGGCATCAAAGGTTGGTTTTCCAAACCGTGAGTTTACTTTTAGCATTTTGAACTCTTATGCAAATGATCCTATCTTGGTGTCGTTTGTTGGGCCTCTCTTATAGGATTAGTATGCTTGAATGCCTGGTTTAATATGATAATCTTTCCCATAATGTTTATATTATTGAATTCCCGTAATTTTTGTCCCTTAAAAATGGTTAAATCTGGTGGGGTTGTGCTTGCATGTTGTTTATATTAGTCAGGTCAAGTCCAATTAACCTATAGTTGTGCCAAATGACATAAGTTTCCCAATGATAGAGCGGGTGACGTCATTATTAACGTCAAAAGTCGTCAAAGGGCCAAATTTGGCAAGATCGGGAGAAGTCGAAGTATCCCGAGGTAATGGGAGTAATAGGTCTTGCTTTAATTTAATAAGTGCATGCTTTGATTTTGTTTTCGGGAGTTGTGGGGTTGAATTCAAAATGTTGTATTGTAAGTAGGCACGTTGGGTCGTTTGGTGAGCTGGGTCGAGCTCGCCGAACCACTCGGCGGTTTGCCACAGTTCCCCATCTCACCTTTAATTACATGCTATACTCGAAGTTTGGTTTCATAACTTTCAGTGAGAAGCTTTAGGTCACCGAAAGTCTTCTTGATCGCCCTTTATCTGCACCCCTATAGCTTAATGTCACTCCCCGAGAGCACCGCCTAGACGTGACCGGCGTACTTGACCCCGAAGGGGTCTCGTACAAGCCTCTTAGCATTCATAATATTTGATACATTGAAATAGTGCGGAATTTAAAAACTTATTTAAATCCAAACAATCCAAAATAATCATTATAAACCATTGGGAAAACACAACGGAAGTCTAAGTCTCACATGGCCATCTAAATAATGACATGAAAACTAAAGTAGGGTCACGTCCCTTTACAATCGAAAAGACTAAAATTGTCTATTACATGAAATAAAAGCAACTTCTAAGTACTTGTCCTCGATCTATGAGGAAATACCACTTGATCTTGGAAGAATAACAATCCAAGCACTTCAATCTAGATAGAAGCAATCACTTGCCGGAACCTACGCTTGTAGTAAAAACATAGAAGAAGAATGGGTTAGCATAATTAAGTAATAAGTATGATGACCATGCAAAAATCATGCTTTAAATGGACATTTTTCTTTGGAAGCCATGCATATGCCAATTCTTGAGAAAACCTTTAGGAACATAAGTAAAAGAGGCATAAGATACAACCACATCATCATACAAGTCATTCCATCACATTAAGCCTTCACCTTAAGTAGCAGCAATGCCATACCTTGTGCAATGTATGAATAGCGACCCATACCACTATCCACACAAAAGTACCACATTAAGAATACCAAGAGTGAACTTACATTCATAAGTCATTAAGACATAGAGAACTCACTATAGCCCTCTTGAAGCCTACTCGTGCCATGTATAGATAGCAACCCATACTACTACCACACTTCATAGAACTTCTCAAGAAACTATAATGCATATCTCACATGATGGGAATAGGCATTTAACCGACATAGACCATGAGAGCTAAGTCATGGAAGCCGGTGTTATATGACCCCACACCGAAGAAAGGTGTTCTACTTGCCTAAGGTAGAACTAGGTGATCTATTAGCTTTGGTAAAAAGACCACTGGCTAATATATATCCTATGTGGGCACATAGTTATAGGATAGAAAGATGTTCATTGGAACCCTAGCCTAACATTGGGAGAGTTTCCATCTTACCATATTCACTCGGTGCTTAGCCTCCATTCCCATAGAGTAGTTCATTCACATTAACATCATTATACTCGAGAGGTCTACCAACACTAGGTTTACCTGCCCCAAAGTACATTACACAAGAAAGGGTCACCATCACTAGGTCTACCGATTGAAGGTACATTAAGGGTAGCTCATTGACTTACCAAGAAGGATGTCGTCATCATTAGTGTACCGATTCAAGGTTTATCATTCATTCATTTATGGAAGGGTGCCACTAGCCTACCAATCCTAAAACACAACATTAGAATAGGTCCAACACTCATCTAAGTAAGGAACAACATTAGGTTTACTGATTCATGTTCATTAAGTCAAGACACATTCATTGGTTGTTTATTAAAGGAATGTCATAGAACTATCAATTCATAATCATCATGTCAATACATATTCATCATACAAAAGAGGATGCCTACGTCTACCAACTCATGATTCAACAATACTTCCATTCATTCAAGAAGAGGGTGCCTAAGCCTACCAATTCAAGATACTTCATTCATGATCACCTTTGTCAATATAAGAAAAGGATGCCTTAAGACTACCATTCAACATATACAATACATAGGAGAAAACCCTTCACATTCCATCATTCATCATTCATGAGTGTTAATTAAGAATATACTATCAACAATAACACAATTACATTCTATACATCATCATCATTCTATCAGTGAAAGCACATGCATATCCTTCACATAATAATCATACCTAGTAATTAAACACCTCAACCTTTCAAATGGATCAACATCTCTATCACAATTCTACTTCAACATATAATTAGGTCAAATTTTCCCTTTGAGGCCATGAATATGAAATCATCAACACACCAACAATTTACCATGATTAAGGCATAGATAATGAGACAATTCAAAAACCCAAAGCAATTTATACAAATTCCCTTCATAAGCTTTCATAATCATCAAACCCATTTCATAAGGAACAATTTTGGAATTGAGAGAGATCATGGGTTCATAGAGTATTTTCATCATAAATCATCAATTAAACCCCAATACAATCATAATATGACATTAGTAACCATTTGAAATTGTTAGAAGAAAGAACCCATCAGATTGAGTAAAACCCTTTGTTTTTCATGAACTTGAAAACATTGTAAACTTCTTTAAAATTGACTCTAGGGGTGAAAGCTACCCGTAGATGAAGGATCACCATACTCATCTTAAGATTCCCCAAGAAATTTGAGGAAGAACCACCTTGATATCAGCAACCCTAGCTTCAATGGCTCCCTTCTTCTTCCTTGAGTTTAGAGTGAGAAATATTTGAGAGTAGATGGGTCTTCTTTTAATTCTATTTGGAGTAACTTAATTGAAAGGATTTAAGGCTAAAAAGTTCTTATAGTTTCTAGGAAAGGAATATAATAGTGTGGACTCAACTTAGGATATAACTAAGGACCCACAAAGTCTTAACTTAAAAATTTACATCTTTCCCGACTTACCTCGCCCTTTTTTCCCTCTTGGCTCGTCAAGGGCACTAGGTGACTCTCCAAGTGCACCCTTTGCTCGCCCAATTTTCCAGTGACCTCCCAAATTGGGCAGTCTACTAGGCGATCGAGAGGGGTAAATGGGTAACATGCCAAGCTGGTAGCGAGCTTGGACTTAGCTTGCCCTTTGGTCTAGACCCTAGGCCAATGGGACAGACCACTAGATGACCACAACAGCCCAAGGGTGACTCGCCCAATCCTTTGGGTGATCAAGTACTCTCATCGCCAAACATCCCCTCAAAGAAGAAGGTTTCTTTCACTCAATCTTGCTAACATAGGTCCTTACTAGCACCCTAGACTTCTTCCTTGGTCTATTAAGTTCTAAAACAGCCTAGAAATCAAATTAAGGTCACATTAACCCACACAATGAGGCTCTAGTTCAACCTGTTATTTTGTGTGTCGTTACATTATCCCCCACTTAGGAACATTCGTCCTCGAATGACACTTTAAACACATTAAGGGAAAACGACTCAAAACTAGCAGCCCATCAATCATGACACATCAATATAATGCATATTCATAGGAGGAAACATCAACTCCACATCAATAAACGCAATGCAATACAAGAAAGTAGAAACTACTTCTACCAACTCACTATGCATCAAAACAACAACATTTCTCATTTCATTGGAGGAACTTCCTTCTCCAACTCATATCATGCTCATCATAACATCATTAGGCACATTATGCAATTTCTTCACAAAATTACATTTAGGCATGTTCAACATTTGTCCTCATGAAGTATTTAGGCAACTCATACTAGATGCATATCAACATGAGGAACACATAATTCATAAACTATTTTTCTCATTTAAACGTAAACTCATCAAGAACATTCATAACATAAGGAGACCACGGAAACACATATTCACACATGACTCCTAAATAAGAAACAAGATACTAGGAATTCTTGGTCTCAAGCTTGAATAGGATATCAAACCATCCACAACCTTACTACTCCTCATAATATCCTCCACTTAGGGAGAAAACCCAACTAAGATTAATCATGAAAACAAGATAAGAACCTCAGCACAACAAAAAAGGACTATAACTTACCAGTACCTTCATCCGGATTAGCTCCTATGCCCTCTTTGGCTTAAAGTGCATAGAAATGGTTTTTCTTTGGAGCATTAGGATCCGGGCCAAAAATAGAAGCTTGATTGGCCTCCCTTCCTCTAGCTGTAAGAGTAGGACAATTTATCACAAGGTGTCACGACCCGAGAGCACCCCCTAGTCGTAACATAGCGTACTCAACCCCGAAGGGGTCTAATACAGGCCTCATAGCTCATTCATTGCATAGATAATAGAAATAGTACATAATTTAAACTTTTTATTTGAAACCATACGATTCGACACATTCAATATTCATAGAAATCATTGAAAAGACACATTAGAAGACTAAGTCTCAAATGGCCATCTTAGACAAAACTTTAACAAGATAGGGTCACGACCCTTTACAATCAAAGAAAAAGAACTTAATGTCTATTACATGAAGAAATGAAACATAAGAGTTCTTGTCCTTGAATCAATGGGGACATACCAAGTTTTGGAGGAAACTCTATCCAAACACTTCAAATCCTAGCTAGAATAAATCACTTGACGGAACCTACAGTTGTAGTAAGAATAAGAGAAATACGAGTTAGCACACAGAAATGTTCTAAGTATGATGACCATGCAAAAACATGCTTTAAAGGGGACATTTTGTTGAAAGCCATGCTTTTATCCCATTTTTGTAAAACTTCATGAACATTGATACAAGAGGCATAATATAAGTCACTACCAACTTACAAAGTCACATAATTCACATTTGAGCAACATCAAATATAACCCTTTACCTTCACCTTGAGCCTGCAGCTTAAGTAACCCTCAAGCTATAGCTTGTGCAATGTAAAGGTAGCATCCCATACCACTACCCACACTACGTAACTACCTGAAAGCCACCCAATAGTGAACTTACCATTCATCCTTTCCACATTTACACAATAAAGCATTTAAGAAACATAAAAAATATATGAGTCACATCATCACATTAAGACCAACATCTAAGACAACTGTAAGTCATACTTGTGCAATGTGCAAGTAGCATCCCATACTACTACTCACACTAAGTACTCCTTTGAGGTGACCCTAGACAAGGCACAATCATATACAATAAGTCATGACAAGGAAGTAACTCATAATACAATCCAAGTATAACATGCATCTTTACATTTAAGTAGTTAAGCCAAAACTCTTCATTAGATTCATTTAGGACACACTCATGCATTTACATGGCTGTCATTCATTTAGTCAGTAAGACTTAGAGAACTCACTACTGCCCCTTCAAAGCGTACTCATGCAATGTATAGATAGTATCACATACTACTACCTACACTTTGAAGTACCTATCAAGTAACTGTAATGAACATCTCACATGATGGGAAGCGTTTAACCGACATAGACCATGCAAGCTAGACGTGGAATCCGGTATTATATAGCCCCACACCGTAAAGAGGTGTTCCACTTGTCTAAGGTAGAATAGTAACATTAGCTCGGATGAATCTTTAGCTTGGATGAAATACGCTGGCTAATATCCTATGTGGGTACATAGTTATGGGATAGGAAGATGTTTCTTGGAACTCTAATCTAACATTAGGAGAGGTTCCATCTAACCATATCCACTTGGTGCTTAGCCTACATTCCCATAGATTATTTCATTCACATTACATTAGTGTATTAGGGAGAATGCAATAGGCCTATCGACCGATGATATATCATTACCAAGGAAGGAGTGCTATAAGCCTATCGATCCATGGTATATTCAAGAATAGCTCTAGGGTCCTCATGAAAAGAATGCCACTAGCCTATCGATTCATAGCCCCTTATTTCATTCTTATACTCCTGAAAGGAATGCCACTAGCCTATCGATTCATGGTACATTGACTCATTAAGAAAAGAATGCCACTATCTTATCGATTCTAGAGTCTCCATTACATTAGATTGTTTATAAAAAGAATTCCTAAAGCCTATCAATCCAAGATATATAATATATAGAAGACAACACTTCACATTATATCATCATCATCATACATGAGTGTCAAATTGAGCTATATCCTTTCAATAATAACACATTTACATTCACAACATGATCACCTTAACCTCATTGAATTCACTTCTATATACTTAGTAAGTAAACACCTCCATCTTTCAAGTGGATCAGCATCTCTAGCACAACTCTACTTCAACATGTAATTTAGTCAAAACTTTCCTTCAAGTCCATAAATCTCAAATCACAAAAACAGCAACAATTAACCATAATTAAGGCATAGATAATGATACAGTTCAATAACCCAAGGAAATTTAGAGATATTACAATTATAAGCTTTCATAATTAACAAACCCACATCATAAAGGAACAATTTAGGAATTGAGAGAAATCATGGGTTCAGAGAGTATTTCCATCATAAATGATCAATTAAACATCAATACAATCATTGTATGACATTAGAAACCATTTGAAATCGTTTGAAGAAATAGCCTATGAGATTGAGTTTTCCCTAGGTTTTTTTTCATGAACTTGAAAACTTTGAAAACTTCTTTGAAATTGACTCTAGGGTGAAAGCTAACCCTAGATGAAGGATCACCATACCTTAACTAAGATTTCCCAAGAAATTTGATGAAGAAACACCTTGAATCAAAAACCTTAGCTCTCACTTCTCCTTCTTCTTCGGGAACTTCTAGAGAGAGAAATATTTTAGAGGAGGTGGGTTTTTTTTATTCTATATGGAGTGACTTGAATGAGAGATTTCAAGTCTAAAAATGTCTTAAAAGGTTTATATAGTTTCTAGGAAAGGAATAGAATAATACGGACTTGACTTAGGAAAAGGACTAAAGACACTACAAGTTACAACTTGAAAATTCTCACCCTTCCCGTTTTAACTCGCCCTTTGGACACTTGGGCTCACCAAGTGCACTAGGAGACTCACCAAGTGCCTCCTTGGCTTGCCCTTTGTTCTAGTGAGTTCACTAATTTGGTCAATTCACTTGGCGGACTAGAGGGGAGAAGAGCGACACGCCAAGCTGGTTGGCGAGTTTGCACCTAGCTCGCCCTTTGGTCCAGCATCTCGGCCAAAATGGGGTAGCCACTAGGTGATCACAAGGCACAACTGCAATTCACCCAACCCTTTGGGCGATCAACAGCCCAATCGCAAAACAGCCCCAAAAGGAACAAGGCTTCTTTCACCCTAACTTGCTAGCCTAGGCCCTTATTTGCACCCTTGGCTTCTACCATTCCCCACTTAGGTTTTAAAATAGCCTAGACATCAACCTAAAGCCACATTAACCCAAACTTTAAGGCTCTAGTTCAACCTATCATTTTCCGAGTCGTTACATTATCCCCAACTTAGGAACATTCATCCTCGAATGACACTTAAAACACATTAAGGGAAAAATGACTCGATACTAGCAGCCCAACAATCGTGACACATCAATACAAATGGATAACCATAGGAGGAAACATCAACTCCACATCAATAAGCTCAACGCATATTCAAGAAAGTAGGAACTACATTTACACACTCATTATGCATCAAAGCAACAACGTTTCTAATTTCGTTGGAGGAACTTCCTTCTCCAACTCACATCATGCTTATCATAACATCATTAAGTCAATTTATGCAACTCTTTTCAAGATCACATTTAAACATACTCAACAAGACAACTCATGAAACATTTAAGCAACTCACCATAGGTGCATATCAACATGAGGAACAAAAAGTCCACGAAAACTCATTTTTTTCTCTTATAAACATAAAATCTACTAGAACATGGATAACCTAAGGAGACCATGGAAACTCATTTTCACATAAGAATCCAAAACATGAAAGAAGCTACAATGAACTATTGGTCTCAAGCTTGAATAAAAATACAAGGAAAGAGAAAAGGATATCAACACTCTCTACAACCTTACTATTCATCATACCATCCCCCACTTAAGGGTAAACCCAACTAAGGCTAACATGAAACAACATAACAACCTTAATAAAGCATTCATGACCATAAGGAACTATCACTTACCGATACCTTTATCCGGGTTTGCCCCCTTGTCATTGTTAGCTTGAAGCACATAGAAACGGTTCTTCTTTGGAGCATTAGGATCTGGGCCAACATAAGAAGCTTGTTTGGCCTCCCTTCCTCTAGCAATAAGAGTAGGACAATTTCTCACTTGATGATCACGTTTGCCACACCCATAGCACCCACTAGTACATGTTAGGCACTTCCTATGATGCCTCTTCCCACAAGTGGTGCGAAGAGGTTAAGAAAATGGAGGTCCATCACCTTTATCCTCATTAGCCTTAGGAGCACTAGAAGAATCTTGGTTAGGAGCTCTCTTCTTGAACCTAGGTTGACCTTGATCATCAGACCTACCCCTTTTCAACTCCCTACCCTTCCCCTTAAGTTTGAACTCCTCAATAGATTGAGCATACACCATAAGTCTAGAAATGTCCATATCATTATGGAATATCACCGCACGACACTCTTATCATCTTTAGGGTTAGACACCAAGGATGGAACATACTTAGACAGGAGAGTAAATTTCAAGGAGTACTCTTCCACACTCATGCTACCTTGATTTATATTGATAAACTCCTCAACGTTACACTCCCTCTTCTCACGGGGAAAGTACCTACCGAGGAATGCTCCCTTAAACTCCTGCCATTCTATAGGACCCACTACTAGAGGCCTATTGCTTTTCTATTGAGTGAACCACAGTTGGACAACCTCTTTGAATTGATAGGAAGCCAAATCCACTTTCTCCCTGGAAGATATCCCCATAGCATTGATTATCTTATAAACTTCTTCCAAGAATTCTTGGGAATCCTCTCCAACTCTAGAACCAAGAAGTATCGCAGGATTCATCCTCATAAAGTCCCTCAACCTTGAGGCCACGATAGTCTCATTAGCATTCACCCTCAGACCCACATCTCGATTAGCATGAGTCATCATGGCTTGAGCTAGGGTTATAAAAGCCGCCCTAATCTCTTCATTGGTCATGTCTGGGGTAACCACCGGAACTTCATTCTCTTTAGGCAGTTGGTCAACTCGAAGACCTTTTTACCTTGGGGAGGAACTCCCTCGTTCACAATCTCCTCTTCCATCCTTCTTAGATTAGCCCTTGTATTCATATCCTACAAACACAAGAGAAGGATTAGGAAAACGACACTTATAGAACTAAACTCTAAGGCACGAATTCAAGAATATGAAGGAAGTGTAACTTTCTAACGTCCTATTGCCTCTCGCTCATGGATGTGTCGTGACTCACACCGATGAACAATACTCTACTAGACGTGGCTTGTGAGACATTAATCCAATAAACCATTTCAAAAATCTTATGCTTTGATACCATGTTTGTCATGACCCGAGAGCACCTCCTAGTTGTAACACGGCGCACTCGACCCCGAAGGGGTCTAATAGAAGCCTCATAGCTCATTCATTGCATAGGCAATAGAAATAGTACATAATTAAAACTTTTTATTTAAAACCATATGATTCAAAACATTCAATACTCATAGAAATCATTGAAAAGACACAGCAGAGGACTAAGTCTCACATGGCCATCTTAGACAAAACTTTAACAAGATAGGGTCACGACCGTTTACAATCGAAGAAAAACTACTAAAAGTCTATAACATGACCAAATGAAACATAAGAGTTCTTGTCCTCGAATCCATGAGGACATACAAAGTCTTGGAGGAAACTCTATCCAAACACTTCAAATCCTAGCTAGAATGAATCTCTTGATGGAACCTACACTTGTAGTAAAAATAAGAGAAATATGGGTTAGCACACAAAAGTGTACTAAGTATGATGACCATCCAAAACATGCTTTAAAAGGAACATTTTTTTGAAAGACATGCTTTTATGCAGATTTTTGTAAACCTTCAATAACATTGATACAAGAGGCATAATATAAGTCACAACCAACATACAAAGTCACATAATTCACATTTGAGAAAAATCACATATAACCCTTTACTTTCACCTTGTGCCTCCACCTCAAGTAACCCTCAAGCTATACCTTGTGCAATGTATAGGTAGCGTCCCATACCACCACTCACACTAAGGCATCACGTTAAGGTCACCCAATAGTCAACTTACCTTTCATCCTTTCCACCTTTACACAATAAAGCATTTAAGAAACATAAAAAATACATGAGTCACATAATCACATTAAGACCAACATCTAAGACAACCGCAAGTCATACTTGTGCAATGTGCAAGTAGCATCCCATACTACTACTCACACTAAGTACTCCTTTAAAGTGACCCTAGACAAGGCACATTCATATACAATAAGTCATGAAAAGGAAGTAACTTATAATACAATCCAAGTATAGCATGCATAGTTACATTTAAACATTTAAGCCAACATTCTTCATTAGATTCATTTAGGAAACATTCATGCATTTAGAGGACTTTCATACATTTAGTCATTAAGACTTAAAGAACTCACTATAGCCCCTTCAAAGCCTACTCGTGCAATGTATAGATAGCATCCCATACTACTACCTACACTTTATAGTACTAATGAAGTAACTATAATGCACATCTCACATGATGCCTAAGGTAGAGCAGTAACATTAGCTTGGATGAAATCCGCTGGCTAATATCCTATGTGGGCATATAGTTATGGGATAGGAAAATGTTCCTTGGAACTCTAACCTAACATTGGGAGAGTTTCCATCTAACGATATCCACTCGGTGCTTAGCCTACATTCCCATAGATTATTTCATTCACATTACATTAGTGTATTAGGGAGGAATGTCTATCGACCCATGATACATCATTGCCAAGGAAGGAATGCTATAAGCCTATCGATCCATGGTATATTCAAGGAGAGCCCTAGGGTACTCATGAGAAGAATGCCACTAGCCTATCGATTCATGGCCCCTTATTTCATTCTTAAGGAAGGAATGCTATAAGCCTATCGATCCATGGTATATTAAAGGATAGCCCTAGGGTACTCATGAAAACAATGCCAGTAGCCTATCGGTTCATGGCCCCTTATTTCATTCTTAGACTTATGAAAGGAATGCCACTAGCCTATCGATTCATGGTACATTGACTCATTAAGAAAGGAATGCCACTATCCTATCAATTCTAGAGTCTCCATTACATTAGATCATTTATAAAAACAATGCCTAAAGCCTGTCAATCCACGATATACAATATATAGAAGACAACACTTCACATTACATCATTATCATCATACATGAGTGTCAAATTGAGAAATAGACTTTCAATAATAACACATTTACATTCACAACATGATCACCTTAACCTCATTGAATTCACTTCAATATATTTAGTAAGTTACCTCCACCTTTCAAGTGGATCAACATCTATAGCACAATTTTACTCCAACATGTAATTTAGTCAAAACTTGCCTTCAAGGCCATAAATCTTAAATCATCAACACACCAAAAATTTACCATAATTAAGGCATATATAATGATCCAATTCAATAACCCAAGTTAATTTAGACATATTACATAAGCTTTCATAATCAATAAACCCACTTCATAAAGGCACAATTTAGAAATTGATAGAAATCATGGGTTCATAGAGTATTTCAATCATAAATCATCAATTAAACATCAATACAATCATTATATTACATTAGATAAAATTTGAAATCATTTGAAGAAGGAACCAATGAGATTGAGTAAAACCTAAGGTTTTTTCTCATGAACTTGAAAGCTTTGAAAACTTTTTTGAAATTGACTACAGGGTGAAAGCTAACCCTATATGAAGGATCACCATACCTTTACTAAGATTCTACAAAAATTTTGATGAAGAAACACCTTGAATCCCAAACCCTAGCTCTCACTTCTTTTTCTTCTTCTTTGGGAACTTCTAGAGAGAGAAATATTTGAGAGGAGGTGTGTTCTTTTTTATTCTATATGGAGTGACTTAAATGATAGAATTCTAGTCTAAAAAAGTCTTAAAAGGTTTATATAGTTTCTAGGAATGGAATAGAATAATAGGGACTTAACTTAGGAAAAGGACTAAGGACCCTAGAAGTTACAAGTTAAAAATTCTCACCCTTACCGTCTTAGCTCACCCTTAGGACACTTGGGTTTGCCAACAGCATGAGGGGACTCGCTAATTGCACCTTTGGCTCACCCTTTGTTCCTGTGAGCTCACTAATTTGGGCAGTCCACTTGGTGGACTAGAGGGGAGAAGGGAGACACGCCAAGCTGGTTGGTGAGTTTGCACCTAGCTCACCCTTTGGTTCAACATCTTGGCCAAAATGCGGCAACCACTAGGCGATCACAAGGCACAAGGGAGACTCACCCAACCCTTTGGGTGATCAACAACCCATCGCCAAAGAGCCCCTAAAGGAACAAGGCTTCTTTCACCATAACTTGCTAGCCTAGGCCCTCGCTTGCACCCTAGGATTCCATGTTGCCCCACTTAGGTTATAAAATAGCCTAGACATCAACCTAAAGTCATACTGACCCAATCATTAAGGATCTAGTTCAACCTATCATTTTCTGTGTCTTTACACTAGGTGATCATGCTTTCCACAACCATAGCACCCACTCGTACCAGCTAAGGACTTCCCATGATGCCTCTTCCCACAAGTGGTACAAAAAGGTTTAGAAAATGGAGGTCCACCACCTTTATCCTCATTATCCTTAGGAGCACTAGAATAATCTTGGTTAAAAGATCTCTTCTTGAACCTAGGTTGACCTTGCTCATCGGACCTACCCTCTTCAACTCTCTACTCTTCCTTTTAAGTTTGGATTCCTCAATAGATTGAGCATAAACCATGAGCCTAGAAATGTTCATATCATCATGGAGCATCCCCGTACGGAACTCTTCCTCAACTCGGGCGGAAACTCCCGTAACAAAATGACTCATCTCATCCCTAGGGTTTGACACCAAAGATGAGGCATACTTAGACAATTGGGTAAACCTCAAGAAGTACTCTTGCACATTCATGTTACCTTGCCTAAGGTTGATAAACTCCTCCATCTTAACCTCTCTTTTCTCACGGGGGAAAAACCTACCAAGGAATGCTTCCTTAAACAACTCCCATTCAATGGGACCCGCTCCAACCTGCCTATTGGCCTTTCATTCAGTGAACCAAATTTGGGCCACATCCTTCAATTGATAGGCATCAAGTTCCGCTTTCTTAATAGAAGTCACTCACATAGCATTGACTACCTTATACACCTCGTCTAAAAACTCTTAAGGATCCTCTCCCACCTAGATCCAAGAAATACCAGAGGATTCAGCCTCATAGAGTCTCTCAACCTAGAAGCCATAGTACTCACATTGGGGTTAAAATTAGCCTCAATACCCCTAGTAGCATCAGCCGTCATGGCTTGAGCTTGATTAGTAACGGCTTGAGCCTTCATCAAAAGAACCGACCTAACTTCCTCATTGGTCATAGCCAGGGGATCCACGGGAACTTGATATCCTTGATTGCCTAGAGGAACTTGGTCACCTTGAACACCTTGATGAGGAAGTCCCTCATTCACGGCCTCCTCTTCCATCCTTCTTGGGTTAACCCTTGTATTCATATCCTATAAACACAAGAGAAATATTAGGAAAAGGACTCTTATAGAGCTAAACTCTAAGGCACGACTTCAAGAATATGAAAAAAGTGTAACTTTCTAACGTCCTATAGCATCTCACTCATAGATATGTCGCGACTCACACTGATGAACAAGACTCTACTAGACGTAGCTTGTGAGATATCAATCCTAAAAACCATTTCCAAAATCTTATGCTCTGATACCATGTTTGTGAAGCCCCGAGAGCACTCCCTAGACATGACCAGCGTACTTGACCCCGAAAGGGTCTCGTACAAGCCTCTTAGCATTCATAACATTCGATACATAGAAATAGTGCGGAATTTAAAAACTTATCTAAATCAAAACTGTCAAAAATAATCATTACAATTCTTTTGAAAAACACAGCGGAAGTCTAAGTCTCACAGGGCCATCTAAATAATAACATGAAAACTAAAGTAGGGTCAAGGCCCTTTACAATCGAAAAGACTAAAATTGTCTATTACATGAAAGAAAAGCAACTTCTAAACACTTGTCCTTGATCGATGATGATATACCACTTGATCTTGGAAGAATAGCAATTGAAGCACTTCAATCTAGATAGAAGTAATCACTTGCTGGAACCTACACTTGCAGTAAAAACATAGAAGAAGAATGGATTAGGACAATTAAGTACTAAGTATGATGACCATTCATAAATCATGCTTTAAACAGAAATTTCTCTTTGGAAGACATGCATATGCCATTTCTTGAGAAAACCGTTATGAACATAAGTAAAAGAGGCATAAGATACAACCACATCATCATACAAGTCATTCCATCACATTAAGCCTTCACCTTAAGTAACCCCAATGCCATACCTTGTGCAATGTATGAATAGTGTCCCATACCAATATCCACACTAAAGTACCACATTAAGAATACCAAAAGTGAAATTACATTCATTAGTCATTAAGACTTAGAGAACTCACTATAGCCCTCTTGAAGCCTACTCGTGCCATGTATGTATAACATCCCATAATACTACCCACACTTCATAGAACTTCTCAAGAAGCTATAATGCACATCTCACATGATAGGAATAGGCGTTTAACCGACATAAACCATGAGATCTAAGTCATGGAATTCGGTGTCATATGACCCCACACCGAAGAAAGGTGTTCTACTTGCCTAAGGTAGAACTATGTGATATCTTAGCTTTGGTAAAAAGCCCACTAGCTAATATATATCCTCTGTGGGCACATAGTTATGGCATAGAAAGATGTTTATTGGAACCCTAGCGTAACATTGGGAGAATTTTCATCTTACCATATCCACTCGGTGCTTAGCCTCTATTCCCATAGAGTAGTTCATTCGCATTAACATCATTGTACTTGATAATGCTACCAACCCCAAAGTACATTACACAAGAAAGGGCCACCATCCCTAGGTCTATCAATTATAGGTACATTAAGGGTAGCTCATTGACTTACCAAGAAAGGCGCCATCATCATTGGGTCTACCAATACAAGAGTCATCATCTCACACATGAAAAGGGCTACCATCATTTGGGCCTACCGATTCAAGGTTTATCATTCATTCATTTATGGAAGGGTGCCACTAGCCTATCGGTCCTAAAACACAACATTAAAATAGGTCCAAAACTCATCAAGTAAGGGTTACCAACATTAAGTTTACCGATTCATGTTTAGTAAGTCAAGACACATTCATTGGCTGTTTACGAAAGGAATACCATAGGCCTATTAATTCATAATCATCATGGAAATACACATTCAACATATAAGAGACGATACCTAAGTCTACCAACTCAAGATTCAGCAATACTTTCATTCATTCATGAAGTGGGTGCCTAAGCCTACCAATTCAAGATACTTCATTCATGATCACGTTCGTCAATTTAATAAAAGGATGCCTTAAGCCTACCAATTCAACATATACAATACATAGGCGAAAACCCTTCACATTCCATCATTCATCATTCATGAGTGTCAATTGAGAATATACTATTAATAATAACACAATTACATTCTATACATGATCATCATTCTATTATTGAAATCACATGCATATCCTTCACATCATAATCATACCGAGTAATTAAATACCTCCACCTTTCAAGTGGATCGACATCTCTAGCACAATTCTACTTCAACATATAATTAGGTCAAAACTTGCCTTCGAGGCCATAAATCTCAAATAATCAACACGCCAAAAATTTATCATGATTACGGCGCAGATAATGATACAATTCAATAACCCAAAGCGATTTAGAAAAACTCCCTTCATAAGTTTTCATAATCATCAAACCCACTTCATAAGGCACCATTTAGGAATTGAGAGAGATCATGGGTTCATAGAGTATTTTCATCAAAAATCATAAATTAAACCCCAATAAAATCATAATATGACATTAGTAACTATTTGAAATCGGTTAAGGAAAGAACCCATGAGATTGAGTAAAACCCTAGGTTTTTCATGAACTTGAAAATTGTGAAAACTTCTTTGAAATTTACTGTAGGGGTGAAAGATAGCCCTAGATGAAGGATCACCATACCTTTCTTAAGATTCCCCAAGAAATTTGAAGAAGAACCACCTTAAAATCACCAACCCTAGCTTTAATGGCTCTATTCTTCTTCCTTGAGTTTAGAGAGAGAAATACTTGAGAGTAGATGGGTGTTCTGTTAATTATATTTGAAGTGACTTAATTGAAAGGATTTAAGTCTAATAAGGTCTTATAGTTGGTAGGAAAGAAATAGGATAGTGTGGACTCAACTTAGGAGAATAACTAAGGATCCACAACGTCTTAACTTAAAAATTCACCCCTTGCTTGACATACCGCACCCTTTTTCCCCTCTGAGATCCATATGCGTGCAAAGTAGAGCCATACATCTTTCCTTTTCTCGGTATTAATCACTGATTTATGCAAAAGAGCTCGGGTACGTAGAGATGCAATGAAGGACCAAACAGAAAAGAAACAGAAGGAAGCTGTGGCCACTAAATCTCTATCTGCAGAGGCATCTTTGCTTACTCCGGCCCCTGGGCCTTCAGGTATATCTGATGTCATTACACTCTCGTTTAGACCTTACAGGTCCCTCTGCTGCTTCATTACCACCCAGACCTACAGGTGTTGTTGCCTCCTGTGAGCTGATCACTCAGGCATGCTTGATCCGAATGGGACAACTTTCCCAATCAGCTAATTGTCGGACTGCCAACATAGAAAGTTTCATTCTAGGCATGATTCAGGTAGCCCTCGATAATGTTGTGAGACCACTGAGCACTTCTATGAATGCTCTAGAGGCATAGATAGTAGTGCGTGAGCACGATCAAGGAGCCACAGATGAAGTACCATCCTTAAAGTTCGCCATTGCATAGCTAAAGAAAGATGTCGACCACTCAAAGTCCACTGATATTCTATGATCTTTGGAACAATGGAAGTTCCAGATGTGCATGAAATGCCTCAGACTGCCATAGGATATATAACTGGCATAGAGCATACAACTGACCCTTAATTAGAAGCAGAAACTGACGAACAGATATTTGAGGAAGTTATAGTGGTCGACATAGCTGAGTTTGAAGTGATCATGATAAATGCTAATGTGCAAACTTCTTTGGCAAAGTCTCCTACTGCGGGATCTAGTGGAGCTGGGCCGTCTGGTGGTCACTTCGGATACTTTTGCCACGACAGATGGAGCAACCGCATAGCCATGATCACTACTTTACCTCTCTGTCTTTCTCTACTTTTCCTTTTCGATTCTGTGTTATTTGCATTCGAGGACAAACACTTTTATTTGTGGTGGGGTGAGGTTCACCTTTTGGGTGCTATTTGTGATTTATGTTTTGTATATATTTGGGCTGATTTGTTTAAAATTGTGTTTACACTACTTTTCATGGATGTTTGAGCTTATGACTCCTTTTATTTTAAATTGCAAAATGATTTTGACACTTCCGAAAAATTATTATTATTTTTCAAAAATTTTTGCCACCGCTTGTGTTGAAAGTGGTTGATGTCGTACAAATTTAAGTCTGGGTTTAGATCAATATCGATGATTTAAATAGTGATCTCAATTGAATGAACATGAACGTGTGGCTGTGACGAGACCAAATGAAGTTGCATAGACAATATGTGAACTCTTGCATCTCGTTGTGATTAGCCATTTATCGAATTGATTTTCTTTTGTGATGATCGTTGCACACTAGCGAAAGTGTATAGTCTTATTTGGCTTTAGTGTCGATGCCGTGTGTGATAAGCTTACTTTGAACCTTGCATGAATAAACCTAGAATTTGCCCTGTTAGTCTAATTGATTTAGTAGGGTGTGCTCTTGAAATTATTTTAGGCAACGTGAAAGAGTGAGGCAATTTGATATATACCTCTTTTGTGACCTACCCATGAGCGTGTGAAAATATTTTGAACACCGTTTGAGCCTTACCTTTCTTTGGAAGAAACTTGATGAAAACTAGACCTTTCTTAACCCATCACCCATAATCCTCATGAAGTTGTGGTTAGTATGAATAGCCAACTTAAGCCAAAAGCCTAAGTTGGGGGTGTGGTGAAAAGAGAAGGCCAATCAAGAAGTGCACGAATGTCCCTCTTACCCATGATTTTGAGAAAAATGG
>JAJONQ010053692.1:0-20739 GCA_036250385.1 Solanum microdontum
ACGGAAGATGAAATAATAACTATTGAACAATCATGCTCCGAACTACCAAAAGCATTAATGTATACTGAAGAAACTACAGAAAAGGAAATAATCATCGGAGGAGTACCAATAGTAATAAAATTCAAAATATATCAAGGGAAACATTATCTATGCATTCAATATTGCTCTCGGCATAGGAACTAATAACCAGGCAGGGATTCGAGCTACATTTCATGAGGTGGACTGGTGCATACAACATGGGTATAGGAATATTCAGCTGGAAGTTGATTCTCAACTGCTTATACATTGGCTAAATCACATCATCCACCCTCCATGGGCACTGCAACAGTGTATTCAGGTTTATGAAGAAAGTTGAATAAATCACAACTCAAATCAATATTGAATGAGACCATAAAATAAAATTGTTTAGAAATTTTTGTTCCCCAACATCCAAAATTACATCCCATTAATGATCAAAAGTACAGAGGCTTATGTTAAACCAAAAACTTTCTCATTAAGGTCCATTAAACTAAATTTAACTTAATAAAAGAAACTTACCCTACAGAACTCCAATTACTCCATTAATTCATGACAAGTATTTACAACACAACAAATAAACTTTTTGCCAATTTTTTTTTTGTACAAATCAAATAAATGCTTGGGTTAAATACTGACCATTGAATCATTTAAACATAAGGAAAGATTCTAGTGCTATGACAAAGGAAATCAAGCATTGCTTCAAGTCATATGTTAGCACGTACATGAGAGATTTTCCTACCAAAAATAAAAATTGCAGAGAACATATAGATACCAGCACCAAATAAATGAAGAAAGTTGAACATATTTATTAATCCAGAATAAACAAAAAGCCTTCATAATCAACCATACCATGTACGTAGCCGTGACAATAGAAAGCATGTTAGCAATAAACGACAACATCTACTCTCGTTGTATATTTGAAATCGAACAATTAGATACTAGATTCTAGAAATGTATGGCAACAATGGATAGAGTAACCTTGACCTACATTCTTGAGGAAAACATAGTTGCTACTCTCACTAGTGAAAATGTGGGAAACAGTATCTGCCATACTCCAGTTTTTACTTTTGCATTAAGTTATCCACTATCAATATGATAGATTATATTTCCAGCACAATGCCACTCAATTGTACTACAACTGCCCTGTCTAGTCCCATATGTTTTCTTAACTAATGAAAGAGTTTACAGCCTCCTGCCATAGTAAGCATGAGGCATAAAGTATTTTATGAAGAAAAATAGTATACATCACATATATCATCTACGGATTTCACATTTTTATGAAGGCCACCAGGAAGAGAAATAGCAAGCATATAATGGCATAGAGTATTTTATGAAGAAAACTAGTTTACATCATTAATCATAGTGCATAACAAAAATTTCTATGGAGAAAAGGCAAGTGCCAATTTAGTTTGGATTAATTGATATTTTTTCCTTTTAAGTGTTTCTCCAACTTTAAAGTAAAATTGAGTATATTTCCATGCACCAGATGTTGAAGAATATAAATAGGCTACATGTGTGATATCAAACATGTATTTTTTCCTGTGCTAGTCATTCTTACTTTTCTGTGTTATTCATGTAAATTTTATCCCAATTTTTGAAGAATCTAATACCAAATAAAATCTTTTCCTAATTTGAGAATTTGAAACCAAAATACTCGAAAAGAATCACTATTAAAACATAAAATACTGGAAAATCAAAATCAAAATTCATGATCTGAAGCAAATTGCAAAACCTAATCAATTTTTCACACACTAATCGCCAATATACTAACCTATTAGCTATTTATAGGCCCATCAAAAACCTGATCGTGCGTGAGAGTGAGATTAAACATGCAAAAAATGGATGAAAGTTCAAAATTAAAAACAACAAATTTTAGATAATTTTTACAAAATCAAGGATTAAAATCACACCTTGATGAAGAGAAGTGTTGATTAAGCTTTGAAGCCTTGATAAATCAACCATGGTTGCAAGAGTTTGAAGCAATTGATGATTCTCTGCATGGAGAAAGATTGGAAAGATGTATCTGAAATAGAGGACATAGAGACTCGATTACTGTTGTTTTGCATATGAAATGGTATACGTCGCTCGCTTCAAGTTAATGACAGTACATGTGTTAAGACAGTAATTCAATACCAAGTTAAATAAGTCCAAGTCTGTGTACAACTAACTAAATTCCTAGCACTAACATTGCAGCTATTGCATTAAACCAAAAAATATATATGCAAACGGATCGACATAGCTAGTGACTTAAAAAATATATATTCAATAACATGAATGAACAACAACAAAATGAGAGTACCTTCAAAGTCTCACAAATCAGCTTGAAATCATCAAGTGCAATCACATATATAGAGAGGCAAACTGTATAGCTGACTTCCTATCAAAATGGAGTCATAACTCCGACATTCTACATAAATTTTAAACCTACCAACAGCTGCCCAGGTTGGCCAAAGGAAGCTATGTTTTAGAAAAAATGGGTTTTATTAATTTTAGGACGAAAAAGTTGAAAAGAATCAAACCATATGCTTTCAACAAATGCAAACACGTATTTATCAACTTCCCACAAACACCCAGATACAAGAATATCAAAACCCTAAAGCTAAAATTTCAACTTTCAAAGATAGGATTTCTTACATGATAAACCTTATTCGAACAAAATCCTTTCAATGTGATGAAGAATTTTAGTGAGGAGTGTTCATTTTTGAAGCGTCTTGAACAAGAAATCGTGAAATCGTGTTCTTCAGCGAGTAACTCTTCAGCTCTTCAACGTGAAATCATGAAATCTGTTCTTCAGTTCTGTGAGAAAATCGTGTTCTTCAGTGATTTGGAGGAAAAGAAAGACTTACCTGATAAACCTTCAGCGATTAGGGGGAAAATTGTGTTCTTCGTGTGAAGTTCTGTGAGAAAGCGAGAAAAGTTCTTCAGTTCAGCTTCGTGTGAAGAGATTTTCTTTTTGGGGGAAAAGTAAATTTTAATGTCTTATAAAATATTTTTATTTGCTCAATAAGAATGGGAGGGAGAATTAAAAATGTTGGAGGAAATATAATATTTTAGTGCAAACTTTAAGTCAACATTTCTAATGTGTTGTTTTTACAATTATAAAAATAGGACACTTTAAAAGTGTGGCCATATATGTAAGTAGTTGTTGCCAACTATATCATACTTTAACAACACTTATAAAATGTAGCTTATATCATTAAAGAGTACACTTTACAAGTGTTGTCAATATTATCATAGCTGAAAGTTAAATACTATGGGCTACGCTTTAAAGGCGTCCCCAAAAGTATTTTAGGCAACAGTTTAAAAGCATTGTCTAGAATTAGTGTGGCCCTAGGCCTAAAATGTTGTAGTGCAAGTTTCCAAATTTCCCCAAAAAGTAGGGTTCAATTCCAAAATATTTTCAAAGGTTTATATATGATGAATTAAGATGAAATTGTTGAATTAATGATTAATTATGATAAATTTCTCCATGAACACATGTTTCCCCCGAAAGACTAAAATTCAAGGATTGTGAATTGGGTTGATTGATTATGGAAGTATGTGAAGAGATTAAGTCTATATTGATTTAGTTTATTGAATTATATAATTATTCATGCCTAAATTATAGTATTCAAGGTGTGTTGGTGAATTGTGATTCATATCCTTGGAGGGTAATTTCATGAAGGTTGATGTATGATTATGATGATATGTAAATGCTTTATGATTTCAGTGAAAGTAATGTGATGATGTCTACCATGCAATTGTGCTATTATTGAAAGGTCATTCTCATATATGCACTCATGAATGTTGATGATATATCTGAAGGGTTTCTTTAATGTAATGTTATACCTTCAATTGGTAGGCTTAGGGCATCCTCTTCTTGTGTGAATGAATGTAGTGTTGATTAATGTATCTTGAATTGGTAGGTTTAGGCTTCCTCTTCTTGTGTAGTGAATGTATCTTGACTTAATGAACATGAATATATAGGCCAATGACATTCCTTTCACACAATGACTAATTAAGTATCCTAAGCCATTGTGTTGAATCCATAGGTCAATGTCAATCCTTTCATTACAAGTCAATGATGTAATGTAATGGTGAATCTTGAATCGATAGGACAATGGCATTCCTTTCTTAAAGATTCAATGAGCTATCCTAAGGATGTACCATGAAGCGATATGCTAGTAACATTCCTTTCATGTATGTAATAATATACCTTGGGTCGATAGGCCGACGGCATTCCTCTCAAGTGTAATAATTTTACTGAAAATGAACTACTCTATGGGAATGAAGGCTAAGTACAGAGTGGATATGGTAAGATGAAAACTCTCCCCATATTAGGTCGGGTTCCAATGAACATCTTTCTTATCCCATAACTATGTGCCTACATAGGTTATTAGCTAGTGGATCCAACTAAGCTAAAATTTTACTGGTTCTACCTTATGCAAGTAGACCACCTCTTTTCAGTGTGGTAGCAAGACACCAGATCCTTAATTTTCTCACGTAGTTTATGTCGGTTAATGATTATTCCCATTATGTGAGATATGTGCTATGGTTACTTGAGAGGTTCTATAATGTGTGGGTGGTAGTGTGAGACGCTATCCATGCGTTGCACGAGTATGCTTTGAGAGCGCTATGGTGTGATTCTCCAATGTTTGAATGTCTAATGAATGAATGTGCCCTTAATGTAGCTAATGAGAATGTTGACTTAAATGCTTAATGTAATGATGCATTCTTTATTTGGATTGTATTATGAGTTACCTTCCTTGTCATGATTTATGAAATGTTTATGTTCCTTATGCATGAGTATTGTTTAAAGATGAGTATGAAGAATGGTGAGTTCATCTATGGTGGCCTCAAAGTGGTACTTAGTATGGATGGTGGTATGTGATGCCATTCATACATTGCACAAGTGTAGCTTAGGGTTACTTAAGGTGAAGGCTCTAATGTGATGTGATCACTTATATGGTGATTATGTTTGTATAGTACGCTTCTTATGCTAAACTTCATGAAGTTTTCTTAAAATGGCATATGGCATGATTTTAAAGAAAAATGTCCTTTTTGAGCATGGTTTTTGCATGGCTATCATACTTAGTACATTAAATGTGCTAACCCATACTTCTTCTATTTTTCTACCAAGTGTAGGTTCCGGCAAGTGAGTTGTTTCCCTTTAATTCAAATGGCTTGGATTGATTTCTTCCTAAGCTTGTGGTATGTCCTCATGGATCCGAGGATAAATGCTTCATTGATGTTTCATGTCTTTTATTAAGTTAGACTCTTTTTAGTCTTTCTATTGTAAGGGGTGTGACCCTACTTTTGATTCAAGATGTTTTTAGATGGTCATGTGAGACAAGTAGACTTCCACTATTTTTAAACGATGCTTCGATTGTATGGATTTAAAGAGTTTTAAATTCTGCACTATTTCAATTATCTTATGTGATGACATACTTTGATAATTGTATTATGCTTTTTGGATTCTTTTATGTCGTTTCATGTCTGGGTGTAGGCTTGGGTCATTGTAAATATGGTATCAGAGCATCAGATGTTGGGAATGGTTTTTAGCAATGATGTCTCACAAGCCACGTCGAGTAGATTATTATTAATGAGTGTAAATCGGGCCACATTTATGAATGAGAGGCTATAAGATGTTAGAGAGCTACACTTCCTTCATTACTCTTTGAGTCATGCCTTAGAGAGTTAACTATATAAAGTCATTTTCCTATCTCTTCTCTTGTGTTTATGTGATATGAATACAAGACGGGCGAACACAAGAAGGATGTAAGAGGAGATTGTGAATGAGGGAGTTCCTCCCCAAGGTCCACAAGGTGACAAAGTTCCTCAAGGCAATTAAGTCTCGGTTGATCCTCCGGTTTTGTCCAATGAAGAAGTTAGGTTGGTTCTTTTAATGATGGCTCAAGTCATAACTACTAAAGCCCAAGCTATGACGGCTCAATCCAATAGGGGTGTTGAGACTTGTGTGAACCCTAATGTGACCACTATGGCTTCTAGGTTGAGGAAATTTGTGAGAATGAACTCTCCGGTGTTTCTAGGTTCCAAGTTGGGAGAAGATCCCCAACAGTTTGTGGATGACGAGTTTAAGGTAGTTGATACTATGAGGGTGACTTCAGTAGAAAAAGCGAAACTAGCCACTTACCAATTGAAGGATGTTTCCCAAGTTTGGTTTACTCAATGGAAGAGCAATAGGCAGATAGGAGCGAGTCCCATAGATTGGGAGTTGTTTAAGAAAGCATTCCTTGATAGGTTCTTTCCCCGTGAGAAGAGAGAGGCTAAGGTAGAGGAGTTTATCAATCCTAGGCAAGGTAGCATGAATGTCCAAGAGTATTCTTTGAAATTTACCCTATTGTTTAAGTATGCTCCATCTTTGGTGTCCAACCCGAGGGATTAGATGAGTGGATATGTTGATGAGTCCTCAAATTGGACTCATTAGGGCTTTATTTTGATAGAAATAGTATCCTTAAATGCTTATTTTGTCTCAATATCTGATGAAAACTCTTAAGTTTTAGATATTTTAAGTTTTACTGGAAACATGGACACTTAGGTGCAAGAAAGAACAAAAAGGCTGAAAAGAATGAAGAAGATGAAGCCTATGCATCCCCAAGCACTCTTGGTGATTCGCTGAAGTGACGCACTCCGCCCTTTGTTCTATTACGCGAAGCCTTGAAGGAGCAGGATAAAAAACGCGATGAAAGGAGCAGACGACATTTCACCGAATAATTCTGTGAAACAGTACTGTGTCGCCCAATGACACAGAGCACGATGATGCTGAAGGCTAGTGCAAGACGGTGATGACCTACATCATAGTGTGATTCAAAATGTTTTTAGATGGCCATGTGAGACAAGTAGACTTCCATTGTTTTAAATGATGTTTTCGATTGTATGGATTTAGAAAAGTTTTAAATTCTGCACTATTTCTATTATCTTATATGATGACATACTTTGAGGCTTGTATACTGCTTTTTGGATTGTTGTATGCCGTGTCTTATTTTGGTGTAGGCTCGGATCATTACAAACATGGTATCAGAGCATGAGATGTTGGGAATGTTTTTAGGATTGATGTCTCACAAGCCACGTCGAGTAGAGTATTGTTAATGATTGTGAAACGGGCCAAATTTAAGAATGAGAAGCTATAAGACGTTAGGGAGCTACACTTCTTTCATTACTATTTAAGTCATGCCTTAGAGTTTAAACTCTATAAAGTCATTTTCCTATCTCTTATCTCGTGTTTAAATGATATGAATACAAGACGGGAGAACAAAAGAAGGATGTAAGAGGAGATTGTGAATGAGGGAGTTCCTCCCCAAGGTTCTCAAGGTGACAAAGTTCCTCAAGTCAATTAAGTCCCTGTTGATCCTCCGGTTTTGTCCAATGAAGAAATTAGGTTGGTTCTTTTAATGATGGCTCATGTCATAACTACTCAAGCCCAAGCTTTGACGGCTTAATCCAATAGGGGTGTTGAGACTCATGTAAACTCTAATTTGAGCACTATGGCTTCTAGGTTGAGGGACTTTGAGAGAATGAACCCTCCAGTGTTTCTAGGTTCCAAGGTGGGAGAGGATCCCCAAGAGTTTATGGATGACGTGTTTAAGGTAGTTGATACTATGGGGGTGACTTCAGTAGAAAAAGTGAAACTATCCACTTACCAATTGAAGGATGTTTCCCAAGTTTGGTTTATTCAATGGAAGAGCAATAGGCAGATAGGAACTAGTCCCATAGATTGGGTGGTGTTTAAGAAAGCATTCCTTGATAGGTTCTTTTCCCGTGAGAAGAGAGTGGCTGAGGTGGAGGAGTTTATCAATCCTAGGCAAGGTAGCATGAATGTCCAAGAGTATTCTTTGAAATTTGCCCTATTGTCTAAGTATGCTCCATCTTTGGTGTCCAACCCAAGGGATGAGATGAGTAGATATGTTGATGAGTCCACAAATTGGACTAATTTAGGGCTTTATTTTGATAGAAATAGCGTCCTCAAATGATAATTTTGTCTCAATATCTGATGAAAACTCTTAAGTTTCAGGTATTTGAAGTTTTAGTTGAAGCATGGACACTTAGGCACAAAAAGGAACAAAAAGGCTGAAAAGAATGAAGAAGATGAAGCCTATGCATCCCCAAGCACCCTTGACGATTCGCTGAAGGGACACACTCCGCCCTTTGGTCCAGTACGCGAAGCCTTGAAGAAGCAGGATAAAAAACGCGATGAAAGGAGCAGATGACATTTCGCTGAATAATTCTGTGAAGCAGTACTATGTCGCCCAATGACACAGAGCCCGATGATGCTGAAGGCTAGTGCAGGACGGCGAAGAACTACATCATAGTGTGAATCATAGAGTTAATCGGTGATTCCGACTAACTTGGCCAAAAGATCCGTCAATACTATTTTCTGGAGTCTATCAATACTAAACATATTATTAATTTTATGGGTGGAATAATTTTCACATTAGAATAGTACTTTTTGGGATATTTTCTCTAAAGTTTGTTGATGGTTTTTCGGGAGGCTTGAAGAAAGAAGGATTTCATCTTCCCCAAGTTGGAAGTGGTTGTTCTCCATTCTTCTTCCTTTGCTTAAATCAAGGTTTAATTCCTCATACCCATTTGATTTTAGTATCATTTCAGGTGTATTTTGTTATTTCTTGATGTGTGGCTAAAAACCCCTATTCTTGTGGTTTGGTGTAGCAAATGTGTTTCGATATTGTTGTTGGGTCTTGCTTGCTGATATGATAGATGTATTTTAATGGTGATTTCTCCTAGTGGTTGTGGTTTAATTTAATGGGTTTGTAGTTGCAAATACAAAATCACCCATGTGTTTTCGGCTTGCCCGAGAGGGAGGTCGCGAAACCAAGACCGCTAGACTGATGGCCTAAGGAGTGGGTCCACATGAGGTTCATCCCGAGAGGGTGAGCCCTAGTCCCATATCTTAACACTCAGCTTGAGAGAGAGAGTGTGGTAAAGTGTAGGCTGGCCTTTATGCGGCCAATGGGTGTCCGATAGGAACACATTTGAAACGGAACAAGTTGCCTGAGAGGGAACTTATTTCCATCTAAAACATAGCCTAGTCACTATTATCTTGCAAATTTCCTATCGAAAGCATATACCCAACAATTTATCTCATATTGTATTGCGGTCACACCCCAAGAACTCTTCCCCATACTTGTGTTTCTTGTTATTTTTGTTGTTTTTACCACTTGTGACAAAACCCCCAATCGATATTTGACGCTTTTGTGTCACCCCCTATAATTTACTATGTTTTTACTCGTTAATGTATTTAGCTACAACTAAGTAGAATTAAATTTTATTTTTCTATTAATTCTCAAAACCACTCCCTTGGGACACGACTCCAACCTTTAGTTGGGTTACTATATTATCGACGATCGTAGACATTCGTACGGTAGGGTAGTGTCATTGGTCACGATAACCATCAAAATGGCACCGCTACCGGGGAGTGGTGTTGCTTGAGAAATTTTAGTTTGATAGAGTTTATGTTCTTATTAGTTGTAGTTCACTAACTTAATTTTTAGTTTTGTTTTGTGATTTGTCAAAATCTAAACAAGTGGAATGGAGAAATATTCGGGAGCTAATGGAGTTTCCTCCATTAGAGGGAATGATGTACCGGGATCGTATCTTAACCTTCAAGCAATTGAAGGATGAGCAGATCTATGAGACATGGGCAAGATTCAATGAACTGCTAACTCAATGTCCCACTCATGGAATTCCCGGTATGATCTTCCTTGATTGCTTCTACAGAAGTCTTGGCCCCAGAAAGAAGATGTTGATTGACCAAACCCTTCTTGGCGGAATATTAAAGCAACCGTATATAATAACAGTCCAATTGTTTGACAATATGGCTGAAATGAGCCAAGAGGTTGAAAAGGATATCTTGATTACCGCACTAATGATTCAAATAGATGAGTTAAAAAGAAATATGGTGAAGGTCGAAGCTTAGTGCAAAAGGAAGGATAAATGCATTCCCCCTCATAATAGAAGAAACAATGACAACAAGGAGATCAAATGCATCAAGGGAATACTTTCAACAATTCTCCACAAGGTGGCCGATCAAGACAAAGAGCTGGAAGGATTGAAACAAGACGTCGAAGGAATGAAACAAATTATTTGGTCTCATTCTAAAGATGTCAAACTGCTCGAGGACCTTATGAGTTATGCATTGCTCAACTCCATCCGCAGAGAAACAGAAGGTGGCCTAATGAGGACATGGACAACCCCAAAAATGAAACTTAAGCAATCACTTGCGTCATGCCACAACGGTAAATAAGACGCTTCTTGGGAGGCAACCCAAGGTCTTAAACGTTTAGGATTTTACTTTTATGAATAATGGTGTTCTGTGTTGCAAGTTAAAATGAGGAAAGTGTGGAAAATTTCAGGTTGGCGAGAAGTAAATCCATTCCGCGAGTCGCCATACAGGTCTGTGAGCCTAACTGGATCCGTCGTTTGGCTCAATAAAGGAGTTGTACACAACTTATAAAACTCGGCGAACTCAAAAATCAACTCGGTGCATCGCCAATAAGTTTGGCGATCTTGATGCAGACCGTCGAATTCACCCGCTGAAAAATTAACTTTTTAAAGAACGGGTGGGATAAATGACCTCTCGGTGAATCGCCGAGTGGGTTGGCGAGTGCGACTAACGTCGCGAAATGGACACAAATTGAACAAGCATATATTGCCAACAGTCACACTTCTTCATTCTTTCTCACTTTCAAACTCCATAACTTCACACAAAGTTAGTAATTTACATTCTCTCACCTTAAAGTAGTACTTTAGTCATGGATTAGTGCTTGGAAATCGGATTTTCGTTGCCGCCTAGCATTACAATTTTGTTTAGTAAAAAAAAAGGTTAGTTTCTAGAAAACCCCCATTTGGTTTTGAAAAGTTCAACCTCATTTGCAATCTAGCGTCCATTAATGCGTGTTAGAAATTTTCTAATGCCTACTTCATATTTGAAAATTGGGGCCTATTAGGTTCTACTGTTCGAATTCATTTTTCACTCTACTTACCTTGAAACTAAATATTGTGAACTACGCATAATGGGTGTTGACCATGAATAGGTGTTATGGGTTTGGGCTAAATTTCATTAATACATAGTTTAATCTTGTTTTTGAGATTTGTATGATTGATTTTGGAAAGTTAGTTGAATCTCAGGCGTTAGGTCAGTCGGCGAGCTGAGTTGAGCTCGCCGAATCACTCGACGGTTAGCCTACTATCCTTAAATAGCCCTTAATTTCATATCTTAAGCATTGTGGGCTCTGTAAATTTTTCGACGGACATATTCATGATCGCCAAATAGGTTGGACGATTCGCTGATTAAATTGGTGAGTCTGTCTATAATTGTGTGCTAAAATGTAATTACTAACTATTCTCTCTAACTTTTTGCAGATATGGCCTAACGATCTACCAGAGGAAGGGAAAAAGGAATTGTGATCAGTGAAAATGCACGTCCACCCAAGGAAAAAGCTACCACAACTTCAAAAAGCAAGGGGAAGGGAAAAACCTTTGAATTGTCGGACGTAGGATCTGACAACACAGGCTTCTACAACACCGAACCACCCATATATAACAGTAAGAGTGCAGAGTCTAACGAAGACTACCAGAAAGAGGCAAACAGGGCTGAGTTACGTTCCAAAATAATACATGACCACATTAGATCAGAGATAGTCAATCCACAACTCCAACTCCTCCAGGTTCAGAGCAAGCATTAGTCCTAGCACCTATAGTACAAGGTCCCAAACATGGATCAACGAATAGATCAAAGTCGGACGGTCTGAAAATGATCTTTCAGGAGAAACGACTTTCCATAGATGGGGTTATTGATAGGTATCCAGAGGTGATAGAGTGGATGAAACACCACAAGTTCCAAATCTTCACAAAGCATCGCGACTCTTACATACCAAGCTGGGTTATAGAGTTCTATGACGCATACAGTGTATTGGTAGCTCAACATAAAAGGCTAGCCTCATCTTTTAAAGCAGTTGACTACGTGGTTGTAAGAGGAAGGAATGTAGCCTGTGATAGTGAGGCTATCAAAACAGCTTTGGGTATGTCTTATAAGATTAATGACTAGTGCCAGCATTTGATCAGGGCACAAAAGCTGGATGCAATGAAAAAGTGGTAAGCTCCGCTAGTCTCAGATGATAATGCTCCAACATGGTTAGTAGAAGGAGTTCCAATTGAGAAGAAAAATATAAACATAGCTGCACGATACTCGTTCGGATTCATCAGCAACACATTTATGCCATCACAAAATGAATCAATCCTTCGTCATGCTAAGCCAACTTGCCTTGGATGCATCATGGAGAAAACCAGGATAAATCTCAGGATGATCATTGCCTCTAAGATCTATATTCGTGCAAAATAGAGCCAGACATCTCTGCCTTTCCCAGTATTAATCACTGAATTATGCAAAAGAGCTCGGGTGCTTAGAGATGCAACGAAGGATGTGGAATTGGCTGCCACCACCTCCACCAGTATCCAAAAGATCAAATTTGAATATCCTAAGTACCAAACAAAAAGGAAACAGAAGGAAGCTGTGGCCACTAGATCTATAGCTGCAGAGGCATCTTTGCCTACTCCGCCCCCTGGGCCTTCAGATATAACTGATGTCATTACCACTCCTTCTGACCTTACAGGTCCCTCTGCTGCTTCATTTCCACCTAGACCTCCGGCTGTTGTTGCCTCCTTTTAGCCGATCACTAAGGCATCCCTGATCCGAATGGCACAACTTGGCCAATTTGTTGATTGCCGAACTACCAACATAGAAAGCTCCAGTCCAGGCATGATTCTAGTTTCCCTCGATAATGTTGTGAGACCACTAAGCACTACTATCTATGCTCTAGAGGCAAGGATAGTAGTGTGCGAGCATGATGAAGGAGCCACATAGGAAGTAACAACCTTAAAGACTGCCATTATAAAACTGAAGAAATATGTGGACTACCTAAAGTCCACTGATATATCTATGTTCTTTGGAAAAGTGGAAGTTCCAAATTTGCTTGAAATGCCTCAGACTACCACAGGACATGGAACTGGAATGGAGTATACAAATGATCCTGAATCAGAGGCAGAAACTGATGAAATCATATTTGAGAAAGTTATAGCGGACGACATAGCTGAGACTGAAGAGATCATGATAGATGCTATTGTGCAAGCTTCTTTGGAAAAGTTTCCTACTGCGGGATCCAGTGGAGTTGGTCCTTCTAGATGTCACTCCGTATGTTGATGCCATGACAAATGGAGCAACCGCATAGCCATGATCACTTCTTTACCTCTCTATTTGTCTTACTTATTTTTAATTTTTGATACTTTTATTCGCATTTGAGGACAACCGCATTTTGATTGTAGTGGGGTGAGGCCCACACCTTTTATGCTGATAGTTGTGTTTTCTGTATATATTTGGGTTGTTTTGTTTTAAATTGTGTTAAATACTGCTTTTCTGTGGATGATTGAGCTTGAGGCTTCGTTTATTATTACCAGCAAAATGATTTTGACTCTGTGGATGTTTGAGCTTGAGGCTCCGTTTATTTTTCTTTGCAAAATGATTTTGACCCTTCCCCAAAATATTTTGAATTTTTCACACATTTTTACCACCTCACGTGAGTTGATGTGTTTGTTCTTTTGTAAAAATTTTGCGTCCCAGTTTCGATCAATACCGATGACTTGAATAGTGCTCTCAATGGAACAACCATAAATGTACGGTTATGATGAGGCCAAATGAAGTTGCATAGAAAATATGTAAACTCTTTGCATCTCATTGTGATTAGCCATTTATCGAATTGATTCTTTTGTAATGACCGTTGCACACTAGCGAAAGTGTGTGGTCTTTTTTGACTTAAGTGTCGATGCCTTGTGTGATTAGCTTGCTTTGAACCATGTATGAATAAACCTAGAATTTTCCCTGTTAGTCTGATTGATTTAGAAAGGTGTACTCTTGAAATGATCTTAGACAACTTTAAAGAGTGTGAGGCAAATTTGACATATACCTCTTTTGTGGCATACCCGTGAGGGTGTGAAACTCTTTTGAACACCCTTTGAGCCTTACCTCTCTTTGGAAGAACCTTGATGAACCCTAGACCTTACTTGACCCACTACCTATAATCCTCTTGATTTGTGGTTTAGCGAATAGCCAACTTAAGCCAAAAGCCTAAGTTGGGGGCGTGGTAAAAAGGAAAAGGAGAAGTCAAGAATAGCAAGGAAAGTCCCCCCTCAATCCATAGTGTTGTAGAATAATGGAAACTCTTTAAAAAAACAAATTGTGGAATAAAGTACAAAAGAAATAGGGTTGACAAGCAATCCACGTGGGTGAATAAAAATATGACTTAGAAGCA
This sequence comes from Solanum microdontum, assembly GCA_036250385.1. Taxonomy (NCBI): domain Eukaryota; kingdom Viridiplantae; phylum Streptophyta; class Magnoliopsida; order Solanales; family Solanaceae; genus Solanum; species Solanum microdontum. The sequence goes on from JAJONQ010053692.1 coordinate 14,340, forward strand.
CTGGAAAAAGAATTGATAAAGGAAAAGAAGGGAATGCCTTGAGAATACCACAAACCTAAGTTAGGGGCGTGGTAAAAAGGAAAAGGAGAAGTCAAGAATTGCAAGGAAAGTCCCCCCTCAATCCATGGTGTTGTAGAACAATGGAAACTCTTAGAAAAAACAAATTATGGAATAAAGTACAAAAGAAATCGGGTTGACAAGCAATCCATAGGGGTGAATAAAAATATGACTTAGAAGCACTAGAAAAAGAATTGATAAATGAAAAGAAGGGAATGCCTTGAGAATACCACATCTCATGAGAAACAAAGTTACTAAGCCTAAATGACCATACCTTTGCACTCATCCCCATTACAAGCCTTAGAAAGACCTTTTTGATCTTGAGTAGGCCGAATCGGATGTCGATTTGGAAATAAGGGCAAACTTATGGGTGAAAAACATGCAATGTGTTCCTCTTTTTGAGTGTGAGCGTGTCATCTAATTCCTGATCATGAATTGATTAACCTCTGTGTGTGAATATGGAATCATTCTTTATGTGAACGCGTTTAGATACTTCTTGTTGAGCTTGATTGCACATATAGCAAGTATTGCCGGCATGAGAATCTTTGGTAATCGTGTGTTACAACTTGAATCTTTGAGTACACAATTGATCATTGCATAAGTAAATTGAGTCTGGTTGTGTGCATTCATGATTTAGTCTTGTGTAGCACTATTTGAGACACCTTGTTGAATGACTGAACTTGAGTTTGCTTGAGGACAAGTAAAATTTTAATTTGGGGGTGTTGATGAGTCCACGATTATGACTCATTTAGGGCTTTATTTTGAAAGAAATAGTGTCCTCAAATGCTTATTTTGTCTCAATATCTGATGAAAGCTCTTAGGTTTCAGGTATTTGATGTTTTAGTGGAAGCATGGACAGTTAGGCGCAAAAAGGAACAAAAAGGTTGAAAAGAATGAAGAAGCTCAAGCCTGCGAATCGCCAAGCATGCTTGGCGATTAGCTGAAGGGATACACTCTACACTTTGTTCCAGTACGCGAAGCCTTAAAGGAGCAGGATCAAAAAGGCGATGAAAGGAGCAGTCAGCGTTTCTCCAAATAATTCTATGAAGCAATACTATATCGTCCAATGACACAGAGCACGACGATGTTGAAGCCTAGTGCAAGACGGTGATGAACTACAAGAAAGGGCGAATCGCTAAGTTAATCGGCGATTTAGACTAACCTCGCCGAATGATCCGCAAGAACTATTTTCTGGAGTCTATAAATACTAAACTTGTTATTAATTTTTAATGGCGGAACCATTTTAATATTTTTCTCAATAGAATAGTACTTTTTAGAATATTTTCTCTCAAGTTTGGAGAGCGTTTTTTGGGAGACTTGAAGAAAGAAGGATTTCATCTTCCTCAAGTTGGAAGTGGGCCTTCTCCATTCTTCACCATTTTCTTAAAACAAGGTTTAATTCCTTATACACATTTGAGTTTAGTATCATTTTAGGTGTATTTTTTTATTTCTTGATATGTGGCTAAAAACCCCATTCTTGAGGTGTGATTTAGCAAATATATGTTGATATTGTTGTTGGGTCTTGACTGCTGATAGGATATATGTATTTTAATGGTGATTTCACCTAGTGGTTGTGGTTTAGTTTAATGTGTTTGTAGTTGCAAATACAAAAGCACCAATGTGTTTTTGGCTTGCCCGAGAGGTAGGTCGCGAAACCAGGACCGCTAGACTGATGGCCAAAGGAGTGGGTCGACATGAAGTTCATCCTGAGAGGGTGAGCCCTACTCCCATATCCTAACACTCAGCTCGAGAGAGTGAGTGGAGTAAGGCGTAGGCTAGCCTTCATGCTGCAAATGGGTGTCCGAGAGGAATACATTTTAAACGGGGTAAGTTGCCCTAGAGGGAACTTATTTCCATCTAAAGCTTCGCCTAGTCACTATTATCTTGAAAATTTCCTATCGAAAGCATGTACCCAATGATTTATCTAAACTTGTATTGAGGTAACACCCCAAGAACTCTTCCCTATACTTGATTTTGTTGTTATTTTTGTTGTTTTTACTACTTGTGACAAAACCTCCTATTGATATTTGACACTTTTGTGTCACCCCCTTTAATTTACTATGTTTTTACTCATTAATGTCTTTAGCTACGACTAAGTAGAACTAAATTTTATTTGTCTATTAATTTTCAAATGTACTCCCTTGGGACACGACCCCAACCTTTAGTTGGGTTACTATATTATCGACGATCATAGACACTCATACCGTGGGTTAGTGTTGTTGGTCACGATAAGCCTCAAAATGGGGCCGCTGCTAGAGAGTGGTGTTGTTTGAGAAATTTTAGTTTAATAGAGTTTATGTTCGTATTAGTTGGTAACGATAAGCATCATATGTGACGGGTGTGTCCGACCAAGTTGAGGAAGAATGTTGTACGACAATGCTCCATGATGATATGAACATCTCTAGGCTAATGGTATATGCTCAATCAATTGAGGTGTCCAAACTTAAGAAAAAAAATAGGGAGATTAAGAGAGTTAGATCCGATGAGCAAGGTCAACCATGATTCAAAAAGAGATCTCCAAATCAAGTTTCTTCAAGCACCCCTACGGTTAACCAAGAGAAAGGTAGCGGACCTCCATTTTCTAAACCTACCTGCACCACTTGTCGGAAGAAGCATCATGGGAAGTGCCTAGCCGGTACAAATGGGTGTTATTATTGCGGAAAGAGTGATCATCAAGTGAGAAATTTCCCTACACTCACGGTAAAGAGAAGAGAGGTCAAGCAAGATTCTCTTAGTGTCCCGGACCCTTATGCTACAACGAATAGTTGTTTCTATGCACTTCAAGATAGAGAGGACAAATGAGCCCTTCCGGATGAAGGCACCGGTATGTTGATAGTTCCTTAAAGTTTTAAATGTTTTATTGAGGTTCCTATGTTATTTTCATGTTAGGCTTAAATGGGCTTATTTCCAAGGGGGGGATAGTATACTTAGAAGGCAAGGTTGTTTTGAGTTCCAGTATCCTTATCACTTTCTTCTATTCTTATTCAAGCTTTAGACAAAGAGTTCCTCGTAGATTGTTTAATGTCTATGATTCATGTGTGATTTATGTGTTTCCATGATCTCCTTACGTTATGCATGTTCTTGGTGAATTCCTTTTTCTTGAGAAAAAATGTGTTTCCATGATTTATGTATTCCTCATATTGGAGTGCATTTAGTATGAGTTGCCTATATGCTTCATGAGGTGAATTGTTGAACATGCTTAAATGTGTTTTGAGACTAATTGCATATTTTGCTTAAGAATGTTATGATGATTATGATCTGAGTTGTAGAAGTTAATGCCTCCAATGAAATGAGAAATGTTGAAGCTTTCATGCAAAATGGGTTGTTAGATTCCGTTTCTACTTCCTTGTGTTGCATTTAATATGTTGAGACGGAGTTGATGTTTCCTCCTATGATTTTTGCATTATTTTGATATGTCATGCATGATGGGCTGCTAGTCTTAAGTCTTTGATTCCGTAAGGTATCTAGAAGTGTCATTCGAGGATGAATGTTCTCAAGGGGGAGATAATGTAACACCTCGGAAATTAGTAGGTTGAACTAGAGCCTAAACGTGAGGGTTAACGTCTAGGGTTAAGGGCAAGGGCGAAGGGTTTTTAGTGAAGGCCACAGCTATGGGGCTAAGGCAGCCTAAAACTAGCCTAGCCACTGCCTACCATAACCACGATGGTCTTCACGACCTGTGGTCGCCACCACGAGTCGTGGTGCCACCCATGGTTAGTGAGGCAGTGTGCCCCCAAAAGTGCCCAAGTGAAGGCTCCCCTTCAAGAGACACTTCACGGCTCGTGGTCATGACCACATACCATAGAAAGGCTCGTGGGGTTACAGTAGCCACATGGGAGATGTGCTAAGTTAGAGGAGCTACTCGTCAAGGGACCAAGGGCACCACCGTGAGCTATGGTGCCATTGACGGATGGTGAAGGGGTTTGTGACGACCCCTCAGGCTTGTGGGAGGCAAGGCTTTGAAGCCTATCTACTGCCTCAAGACAACGACCTTCACCACGATTCATGGTCTTGACCACAAAGTGTAGGAGGTCTCGTGGTCATGCCTTCAACTTTTAGAGGCCAAGACCCCAAGCCATAGCCACTTCCCAAGGACCACGGGCATGACCACGACTCGTGAGGCCTTTTCGTGGTGCCTGGGAATTGATTGCCTAGTCAAGGGTCAATTGGTAATTTCCTAATTAATTATTTAATTAATGGGGTCGACTTATATTATGTTATTTCACCTATATAAACTATTTTAAGTCATTAAACACCTCATTTACCCCATTATTCCCAAAAACCCAAAGCAAACCAAAGATTTCATCTTCTCCGAAATTTCCCTCTCTAGAAGTTCCCAAAGAAGAAGAAGAACAAGTGGAGGCTAGGGCTGGAAGAAAAAATGTCTTTCTTCTAAAATTTAGGGGAAAACTCCATCAAGGTTTGGTAGTCTTCATCCTTGATTAATTTTCATTCAAGGAGCCCTTTCAAAACATGATTTCAAGTTCGCAATTTCCCCAAAAAGTAGGGTTTTCAATCCAAGCATGGGTTCAATTCCAAAACGTTTTCAAATGTTTATATATGATGAATTATGATGGATTTGTTGTATTAATGATGAATTATGATGAATTTCCCCATGAACCCATGTTTCCCCGAAAAGACTAAAATTCGAGGCTTGTGAATTGGGCTGATTGATTATGGAAGTATGTGAAGAGATTAAGTCTATATTAATTTAGTTTGTGTAATTATATCATTTTTCAAGCCTAAATTTTAGTATTCTATGTGTGTTGGTGAATTGTGATTCATAGTCTTGGAGGAAAATTTCATGAAGGTTGATTTATGATTATGATGATATGTAAATGCCTTATGATTTCAATTAAAGTAATGTGATCATGTCTACCATGCAATTTTGCTATTATTGAAAGGTTATTATCAATTATGCACTCATGATTGTTGATGATATATGTGAAGGGTTTCTTCAGTGTAATGTTGTACCTTGAATTGGTAGGCTTAGGACATCCTCTTCTTGTGTGAATGAAAGTAATGTTGGTTGATGTATATTGAATTGGTAGGCTTAGGCATTTTCTTCTTGTTTAATGAATGTATCTGGACTTAATGAACATAAATCGATTAGCCATTGGTATTCCTTACACAAAATGACCAATGAAGTATCCTAAGGCTTTGTCTTGAATCGATAGGAAAATGGCATTCCTTTATTAGAAGTCAATGATCTACTGTAATGGTGAATCTTGAATGGATAGGCCAACGACATTCATTTCTTAAAGATTCTATGAGCTATCCTAATGATATACCATGAATCCATAGGTCAATGGCATTTCTTTCATGTGGTTGATAATTTACCTTGGGTCGATGGGCCGATGGCATTCCTCTAAAGTGTAATAATGTTAATAAAAATGAACTACTCTATGAGAATAGAGGCTAAGTACTGAGTGGATATGGTAAGAAGGAAACTCTCCCCACGTTAGGTCAGGTTCCAATGAACATCTTTCTTATCCCATAAGTTTGTTCCCACATAGGTTATTAGCTAGTGGATCAATCTAAGCTAAAATGTTACTGGTTCTTCCTTAGGCCAGTAAACCACATCTTTTTGGTGTGGGGCAAGACACTAAATTCCACAATTTTCTCATGCGGTCTATGTCAATTAATGTTTGTTCCCATCATGTGCGATACGTTCTATGGTTACTTGAGAGGTTCTATGAAGTGTGGGTGGTAGTATGGGAAGCCATCCATGCATTGCACGAGTAGGCTTTGAGAGGGATATGGTATCATTCTCCAATGTCTAATTGTCTAATGAATGAATGTGCTATTAATGAAGCTAATGAGAATGTTGACTCAAATGCTTGAAGTAATGATGAATGCTTTACTTGGATTGTATTATGAGTTGCCTTCCTTGTTATGATTTATGAAATGTTTATGCTCCTTATGCATGTGTATTGTCTAAAGATTAGTATGAAGTATGATAAGTTAAACTGTGGTGGCCTCAAAGTGGTACTTAGTATGGATGGTTGTATGGGACGCCATTCATACATTGCACAAGTGTAGCTTAGGGTTACTTAAGGTGAAGGCTCTAATGTGATGAAATGACTTATATGTTGATTATGTTTGTATGTTATGCCTCTTGTACTAAAGTTCATGATGTTTTTTTAAATTGGCATATAAGCATGATTTTAAATCAAAATGTCCTTTTTGAAAATGGTTTTTGCATGGCTATCATACTTAGTACATTTGTAACACCCTGTATCCGAAAATAGAGATTTCAAATTTCTGGTGTTACAGGTGGCACTCACGGACACCATCCACGGACCGTAGATGGACTCACGGTCCGTCTTGCAGGTCCGTGGTT
>JAJONQ010053693.1:0-13458 GCA_036250385.1 Solanum microdontum
GACGTGGTGTGGCGATGCAATAGGCGTCGCCTTTTTATTTTTTTATTTTTTTTAAGGTCTGACTTAATAAATAAAAGCCAAAATTAGGGTTTTTTTGGTATTTTTGCAAACTTGACCTTCGCAAGACGCTCCTCCTCCTATTTTGCGATTGATGCTCCTTCGTGGAGACTTCTTCTTCGCGAATCGCAATCGCGACTGCTACTCCTTCTCAGGTACAAAATCTTATCTCTAGTTATTCTCTTCTTCTCTTCTAGTTCTTATCTTCTTCTCTTCTAGTTCTTCTCTTCTTTTCTTCTGCTTCTCTACTCTCTAGTCTCTACTCTATTTATTTTTTTTGTTGGAACTACTCTGTTTTTCAGTATATAGAGTTTGAGACTATGCTTGGTTCTGTACTTCTGTGGTAGACTGTAGTGCTCTACTCACTGGGCTAGAATCTGCCTATATTTTAAAAAAAAAAAAATTGATCCTTCTTTAATTATTTCTTCCTACTTAATTTAATTTTATACTAATTAATATTATATTTATTTGTCCATAAATAGTGAATTCAATGACGTGAGATGCTAACAAAAAGAGGGACATTGCTAATGAATGTTATTGTTATTGAGATTTTGGATATTTATATATGCAATTAAATATTTTACATTTTTTGTATTAATTGGCGCCTCAATTCAAAAAGGCGAGCGCCTCGCCGCGTGGTGAGGCAGGCCCTTGTTGCCTTTTGTTGAATCTCGCCGTCCAAAACACTGGACATAATTAATTAATCCTTCGTAACAATAGAAAAATTAAATATGTTCCTTTAATTAATATGTTCATACAACTTTGCATTAGTCTTTTCATACACAGGAGAATGGATCACTTGGATTGTTTGGTTCGTGATTGGAAATAAAAGTAAACTTTTTAAGATGTCCTTTCAAATGCAAGTGTGAATAACATTAATATTTCTTTTATACATTATGGGGTGCAAATGTAGGACACCAAATAAGATGAATGTGTCTATTTGTTTCAATTTTACATCAGTTTCAGTGTCTATTATTTGTGCACACCCAAAGTTAGAGGGCGTAAATATTAGTTGAGGACTTAGGCCAAGTAAAATGACACATTTAAATATTGTGTTTTCTTAAAAAAGATTAATATTCCCTCCATTCCATATTAAGTTAATTTTTGAGGTATTTCACACCCTTTAAGAAAAGTAGATTAAGACATAAATTGAACCTAGTTTTCCATTTTTACCCTTATTAATTATTGTCAAATTTATGATTAAAATAACTAAATATTAATTAGTCAATAATTCCAAAACTAACAAATGAAGGGTAAAATTGGAACAACGCTCTAAAAGTAATCTTGAAAACTGAACAATTAAGTTAATTTGAAAAATGAAAAATGCCTCAAAAATTAACTTAATATAGAATGGAGGGAGTATCTAACTACCCATTGCTCGAGCAATATTAGAATCGTCTATGTCATACTCCCTCTATTACATATTAAGTGATTTTTTGGAGCTTTTTTCATTGTTTAAAATAATTGAATTATTCAAAGTTCAAGATAAATGTTAAATTTTTTTTTCCATATTTTCCCTTTCCTTTAATGAAGTTTAATATTTTCTAGGAAATAGAATGCACTACTTACAAAATTATATTTAAGATTTCACATAGGGCAATAGTAAAAAATATGATCTAAATTATATCTTTAAATGTTTTTCTTAATAGGTATGTATTACCTCACAAATCCACTTAATATGAAATGGAGGGAGTAATATTTACGACGATGTGATCAATATTAATGCTTTCAAATTGATTAGTGGATATTAATGCACATACCTTAAATACACAAGGAGTAACTCAAGTTTGTCTTGAAACCGATTCATTAGTGTTACTTAAAATTCTGACTAGAGTGTGGGAAGTGCCATGGAATATTATAGGGATAACGGAAGATATATGGGGATTAGCAGAAATGGTCCAAGTTCAAATTCAGCACATTTATAGAGAAGGAAATCGTTTGGCTAACTGCATAGCCAACTTAGCTTTTGATAACCAAAGCAGGCTTGTCTATAATTCTTTCTCAGAATTACCAAGTCAGGCCAAGAGAATTCTGAACCTAGACAAGAATCAATATCCGAATCTTCGAATCAAAACAAAGCAAATCGGTAAAGGGGCTGAGGAATATGGACGCACAGCAGTGGCAATCACACCATGAGTTCAATAAACTCAATTAACTTGGTCCTTTATAGAAATCATTTCTTTCAAACAGTTGGCACATCACAGGAAAGAATAGTCAGGAAAGCAACAAAACAAATCTCTTTCACAAATCAGAGGCAACAGAGCTACAACAATAAGTACAAAAAATCAGATCTAAGTGTGAGATGCTTCATAGCACTAGATGTAAGTTTCAAGGATACTTACCAACGAAGGAGTAGGAGTCATGAAGAGCTGGTCCAGCCATGGAAATCACGACATCGACCTTTGAGCTTCATAGTTGAAGACAACCATACAGTAGATGGATTGCAAGGTCAAGATAGGGAAGCAAAGAAAGAGAAGAGGGGGAGCTCACTCGACATCAACGATTGCTTCAACTTCATTTGGGTTGGAGCGATCCAATTTCCTAATTCTCACAAAGAGCAAGATGGAGAGTTTCACGGAAGGATATCTGAATTAGAGATATTTTTGGACTTCCCCAATTTTGAATTACAATTTTTTTCTTAGTTTATGGTGGACTGGCCACTCTTGGGCCAGCCAAACAATGTTGAAATGTTTTTTACCGGGGAAAATTAGCAAATTAGTCACAACTCCTAACATAATTAGTAAAAACATCTACACTTAAAAATAATTATTATAAATATCAAAATGTCAATATTTTAGAAAATGATTTGTATCCTAATATAATTATTTTTCTTTCCTTTTATTTCTCAAAACAGTCCACATTGGATCAATTTCTACACCACTAACCGGTAAAAAAGAAAAAAATATATATTTATTATCCATTACCCTTCTTTCTAGGTTTTAACTCAAGTCAATATTATGTCTCTCTCTCTTCACGTTTTCCCAATTTTTCTCTCCTTCATTGTTCAAGAAAAATTAACTCTTCCATTTTCTCCCAATTTGTTCAAGACATCTATCAATTAATTCAAGAAATCTCTCAATTGATAAAGGTAATTTCGAAGTCACCAAATATTTTGTGAGTTTTCTTCTGATTTTGTTTTCATATTCACCAAATATTTTTGTATTTCAGATTTTATGTATTTCTGATTTTCTGTCCTCTTTTCAATTTTTTTGTGAGTTTATTTACATATTTGAGATTCAGTAGATTGTAATAATCTACATTAGCATTCATACATCATATATTGTTTGATTTTTTATACATTCATATTTAATAATTTCAAATTTTTCTTATAGGGTTACTAATGCACAAGTGAATACATACTCGAATTTGGGTTTGGTGAAAACAAAATCAGAAAAAAAGGAACATAGAAGAAGAAGAAAGAGAGAGTCAAGGTTGCAAAATTGTGTTGAATTGTATTCATATTAATTTTTGTTTGTTAATTTATTTATTTTACTCAGCATTTGTAAGAATTACATTTTTTTTGTCATGAAATACAATATTTTTTGAAATACAAATTTTGATTGTTACCAAGATTATAAATTTGTATGTTTTGATGATTGGAATACAAATTTGTTGGAATTTTAAGAAAGAATATATGTTTTTAAAAAATATACAAAACCAATGTTGTATCCTTTCTGAATGAACACAGATTACATAAGTATATATGGATACAAATATTTTATTTATATTGTTATTTGTGGATACAAATATCATTCTAAATAACTACGAATCCATTTGGTATACCTATTAGAATGAATACGAACTAATAAAGAAATACAAATGTCATTATACAAACTCAAACATGAAAACCATAATGAATACAAATACACATATCATCATTCCAAGGTAGAGAGTTCGATTTCAAATCCAACGATATATTGACCTACGAATCTGCTATTACGCAACTCAACCCTTCTCCGCAAGCTCTTTCAGTTGTTGGATACGCAAAACAACTTATTCCCCTTTACGACGACTCGGTGACCTTTGACACGTTACACCTGGTTGCACGTAATCTTGACTTTCACCCTTCACTCGTGCAGTTGGACTGACTAGTGACTTTAAATTCAACCTTGAGACCGAGCCCTGCCTCTCACCTTTCGGTTCATTGCAAGGAAAGACTAAAAAGAAAAAAGGAAGCTTTCGGCGGACACAAGCCCTCGGGACTTGACACTTGGACACCGAGAAGCTTGCCCCAGGGTCCTTCGTTTGGAACTGCCCTTTTCCTTTCCAAAGTGGAATTTCTCCTTGCTTTCCCCTTTGACCTATGCCAAACCCACTTTTGTTGTTGCCAGGTGGAAGGATTCATTCAACCTCGGTATCGGCAACCAAGACACCCTTCTCTATCGAATGAATCTTCAAATCATCATCTTCTGATGAGAATTCTAAGTGATATGTTCCTTTTTAAAAAATATTTTATCCCATGATTTTCTCCTTTCTGTTATTAAATAATTGTATTCTTTCAACTCAAACAAATAAAAAATACATAAATCAGAAGAATAACAAACTAAAATATTGACATTTTTAATAAATATTGAAAATGTTGATAAGAGATCCCATTAAATGCTAATATTGACATTTTGAAAATTTTCCCTTTATACTATTATGCATAATTGATAAAATTGGCCCTATGGGTCATATTTAATTTTTTTTTAAAAAAACCCAATACGCACTTTTCTTGAGTTTTTCTAAGGAATTTTTGTTGGCCTTGCCAAAGTTTGTTCATTTTAATAGGATTATTGTATACTCCCATCATTTCATACTATTTGACTCATGTTAAATTTGACATACCTTTTAAAAATGTTTAATTAGATGTGTATTTTACTAAACTAGCCTTAATGCTTGAGGGCTCTAAATATGTTTACTACTTCCTTTAGTCCATATTAAGTGAATTATCACTACAACAAAAACAACCTTTAGCGGCAATAACTATACATATTAACAAAGAGGATAAAGCATTTACCGGCATTAGTTAAATGTCATTGGATCCAGTGTCGTTACAGGTTTTAGGGACATTTACAAAGAATGTTAAATACCGCTAAAAATACATTTTTAGTGGCAATTAAGCTATTGCCGTTAATTTATTGCCGCTAAAGATCATTTTTGATATAGTGTATTGGGGTATGATACTCTTTAAAAATATATTTAAGGACATAAATCAAAGACTACTTTTGACTATTTTCTTTTGATTATTCACAAACTAAGGGCCGAAAGGAAAATATGATAAAATTCTCTTAATTTCATAAATTGGACAAGTAAATTGAAACAAGTAAAATGAAACGGAGATGAGCAATATTTAACAAATAAAAAATAATAATGTGGTGGATTTTAAAATTTAGAAACAGACAGGTAAATAGCCTCTTAATTTGGTGATTGAAGATAGATTCTGCAATGTGAATCCTTTTATCTTCATGCTATGTTTCAACTTTCAAATATTAATTCGAGCTTTGATTTTGTTAAGTCTTATGGGAATCAAAAGACTTGGGAAGTTCAATAAAAAGTATTTTGAACAACTCAAGAAAAGTGCTAGAGAGACAAAAGATATTCTGAAAAATAGTATTCTCAATACATCAATGATAGAGTAGAAAGCACATATTTATAGTTATACAATTGTAGGGTTAAAGTTCTATTCTAGGAAGGAGTATATATGATTATAAATGTATATTTTGTAAATTAGTCCTATTCTAAGAAAGAATATATTTTCTGATTACTATACAATTATAGCTTTTCCTAACATCCCCCCTCAAATTGATACCGGTGATCACAAAGTAGCAATTTGGAGATAAGATAATGATGTCATGCTCATGTCATCGCTTTTGTAAACAAATCAGCAAGTTGATCATGAGAAGGAATGTGTTGTAGAGTGATGAGACGATAGATAATCAATTCTCGAATGTAATGGCAGTCCACCTCTATATGCTTTGTATTTTTGTGTTGCACTGTGTTTGTGGCTATTTTAATCGCACTAGTGTTATCAACATGTAGCACTGTAGGAGATGTAATAGCGACACTGAGCTCACATAATAGCCACTGTAGCCAAACAATTTCTGAACTTATTGCGGACAAAGCACGATACTCAGCCTCTGTAGATGATTTAGATGTACGGGATTGTTTCTTACATTTCCCAGATATCAAGGATGTGCCAAGAAACATGCACCAACCAGTAACAGAGCGACGAGAATTAGGATAACCAGCCTAATCTGCATCAGTATATCCTTCAAGATGTATAGAAGAATCAGAACGAAAAAGAACACCTTGACTCATAGAACCACGAACATATCGAATGAGACAAAGTAATGCAGTGTGATGTATACGGTAAGGAGTAACCACCAAGTGACTTAGAACTTGTACTGCATATGAGATGTCTGGCCTTGTCATAGTGAGATAAACTAAGGATCCCACCAACTGCCGATACAATGTTGGATCATTGAATGGCTCCCCATCAACCTCCTTGTACTTTGTATCAATCTCCATTGTGGTGTACACAACCTTATAATCAATAAGACCAGCCCTTGCAACAAGATCACGAGCATACTTTTGTTGTGTAAGCATGATCCTAGTAGGCAAGTATAGAACCTCAAGTCCAAGAAAGTATGTCAGTCGTCCCAAGTCATTCATCTTAAATGAGGTATGCAAGAATTCTTTCAACTTAGTAATATTCTCTGGATCATTTCCTGTGATAATGATATCATCAACATAGATGAGAAGTATTGTGATACCTACTGGAGAAGTATGAAGAAACAAATAATGGTCTGAAGAACTCTGAGAGAAGCCCGCATTTTGAATCGTGGATCGAAATTTGTCAAACCAAGTTCGAGGATCCTATTTTTAAGCCATAAAGATATTTTCGAAGACGACAAACTGCATTTGGTCTTGGAAGAACACACCCAAGTGGTGGTTTCATAAACACCACTTCTGCCAGATCGTCATGGAGAAATGCGTTTTTCACATCCATTTGACGTAAGGTCCAACCTTTCATTGAAGCCACAACCAATAATGTTCGTACCATTGTCATCTTAGCAACAGGTGCAAAAGTCTCCTCATAATCCACCCCATACTCCTGTTTGTACCCTTGAGCAACTAATTAAGCTTTGTAGCGATCAATTATACAATCCGCATTAAGTTTAATGGAATACACCCACTTACTTCCAATGAGAACTCCAGGTATTGGTTTATCAACAAATTCCCAAGTAAAATTTTCATTCATTGCACGAAGCTCTTCTGACATTGCCTCTTTCCAACAACTTTGTGTACAATCCTGAGAGTAAGATGTAGGTACATCAACAGAATGTAGTGTGGTATGCATGGCATAACACTTACCAAACTTCCTTGGAGAGTAACCGAGCCGTTTAGGAGCATGGCGATCTGTCTGACTAGATCGGTGTGAGGGAGTAACTGGATGAGACGATTCCTCTTCGGAAGATGAGGATGCGTATGTAGAGTCAACAACAGAAGAACATGACGGCTGGAGATCATCATAATCATAGTTTATGGGCTGTTACCGGAGGATTAGTAGTTACCACATCATCATTAAACTTGTACAGAAAGGAAACAGATTCTGAAACATGTTTAGAATTGTGTTTGTAAGAAATCGATTATACTCATCAACCAAATATATTTAAAAAGTGGTATGAGATCCCGATGGATAAGAGCGAGGTAGAAATTCAAAGAAGATCTTACAAGCTATTGTTGAACGCTACAAGTCATAAGACACTTATCAATTACAGATTTCACAAGCACTCTCAATAGCGTTGAGAAGCTCAACGCAAGCAATTACGAATCATGGAGCACGTGAATGCAATATTACTTTCTCGCTCAGGAATTATGAGATATCATCGGTGGATCAAACACCACACCACCAACAGATGTTGAAGCAACAAAGAGGTAGAAGGTCAAAGCTGGAAAGACCATGTATGCTCTCATTGTAACCATCGAGGATGAGTGGATAAAGAATGCCAAGACACCCGAAAAAGCTTGGGACACCTTGGCAACGATTCTTACAAACAAGAATGATGCGAGATTACAAAGGCTTGAAAATGAGATTTTGTTGATCTCTCAACGGAATATGATGATCAGTCAATACTTCTCAAAGGTAAAATCTTTATATGATGAAATATCAAAATTAGATCCTGAATTCTATCACGGAGAAAAGAATGAGGAGAATCATTGTTCATTGTCTAAGGCCGGAGTACAAAGGCATAATTACAGCCACACATGGGTGGGCCACAGAACCAACTTCATATGAGTTGGAAATTTGTTGCAAATGAAGAATATATGGAGAAGCCATTACCAAGTCTCACTATAAAAGTTGAAGATAAGGCGCTCTTCAACAAAAGGAAAGACTATAAAAAAACAGAAATGGAGAGAAGCTCACGGCCAAGGGGAGACCAAAAGAATCAACATCAAAGAAGTCAACAACAAAACAAGCAGGCACAAGGCTTCACCAACCGGCAAATGGAGAAGTGCTACGATTGTGGAAAGAAAGGACACAACACCAGAGATTGTTGGTACAAGAAAGTTGAAGGTAGTGTAGCTACTTCTACCAAAAAAAGAAAAATGAAGAAAAAGCTTGGGATTTTGAGACCTCTTATGCAATTGAAGAAACTAATCAATAAGACGAGCTTGTCACCTGTCACTCTAACAAACAAGAGTAGATTGCACTTGCAAGTGTAAGTGAGAAATTGGTCGATTATGAACATGATTTGATCGTTGATTCAGGATGTTCCAATCACATGACTTGTGATGAGAAAAAGCTCATCAACATGAGCAAATATAAAGGCGGTCGAGTAATGGTGACTGCAAATAATTTAAAAATGCCAATAACTCATATTGGCAAGACGATATTCGTGCCTCATCACAACTCAAGACAAGTGGAACTTCAAAATGTCTACCATGTTCCAGGTATGAAGAAGAACTTATTATTTGTATCGCAGCTAACAAATATTGGTAATTATGTCTTGTTTGGGCCAAATAACATAAACGTATATCAAAACTTAAAAGTTACAAGCACACCAATCATGTAAGGGAAAAGATTAGAAGCAATCTATGTCATGTCATCGGAGACAACTTATATCTGTTGAGAAAACATGAACTAATGAAACAACTGATCTATGGCATGCATGTCTTGGGCATGTGAGCTACAACAAACTTAAAACCATGTTGCATCAGTAAAAATTAAAAGGTCTTACCCTGCTTGAGATTAGAGGAGACACTATATGTGCTAGATGTCATGGGAAAGCACATCAACTTCCCTATGGAGAGTCAAAGTATCAAGTGAAGGAGCCCTTGAAGCTAGTATACTCAGATGTGTTTGGATCAGTGAAGTAGTACTCTATTAGTGGTTATCGTTACATGGTAACATTCATTGATGAATTATCAAGGTACGTATGGATTTACTTTTTAAAAGAGAAATA
Source organism: Solanum microdontum (assembly GCA_036250385.1). Lineage (NCBI taxonomy): Eukaryota > Viridiplantae > Streptophyta > Magnoliopsida > Solanales > Solanaceae > Solanum > Solanum microdontum. The sequence goes on from JAJONQ010053693.1 coordinate 9,507, forward strand.
TGAAGTATTTGAGAAGTTTAAAAGGTTTCAATATACTGTGGAGAATGATATTGGAAGGAAAATCAAATGTCTCCATACATACAATGGGGGAGAATACATGTCACGTGAGTTCAATGACTATCTTAATAAGAAGATGATAAGAAGACAATTGACTTGCCCAAATACACCACAGCAAATTGGACTGGCTGAAAGAAAAAATAGACATTTGGCAGAGATATGCAGAAGTATGTTGCATAGTATAAATGTACCAGCAAGGTTTTGGGTAGAATGCATGAAGATTGTTGTCCACGTCACTAACAGGTTGCCGCGGGCAAGATTAAGATTCATCTCACCATTTGAGAAACTTAAAAAGATGATTCCTACTGTAAGCCACTTTCAAGTTTTTGGTTGTGTGTGCTATGTGTTCGTGCCAGATCAACTTCGTAGTATGTTTGATAAAAAAAAGTTTGTTGTTTCATCTTTGTTAGATACGACGAACAAAAAAAAGGATGAAGGTGTTGTGACCCTATCACAAATCAGACATATGTGTCAAGAAATGTGATATTTGACGAAGCATCATCTTGGTGGTCCAAAGAAGTCTCCTTGCTAGACTAAATAACTCTTGAGCAAAAGTTGCAAGATAAGCTCAGCGAAGTAGAATAAGTGAACAAGATAGAATGTAACCAGGAGGTATCTCCACAAAAGGAAAAGAAAAGCCTATGGAAAACTAGAGCTTGTGATACACCAGATGAGTTGCAAAAAGAAGTCCATGAAGCGTCACAATCACAACTAAAGAGGTCTACACGACTGAAGCGTCCAAACACCAAGTACATAGATGCAGCATTAACCGAGGTGGTTAACATCAAAGTGGCTACTACCTTTGAAGAAGCTACAAGGAGTAGGGATTGGAAAAATCCGACGAAGGTGGAAATCCTCATAGGGAATGGACGTCATAATGCTTGCAAAGTTTCAGGAATTTCTCACAACAAACACAAAGAAAAAATTAATTTGGTGTTAATGGGGAGTGTTGAGAATTCATCACCAACTTAATTATTTACTTAAGATAAGTCAAGAAAAATCTAAAATATTTCAGAGTTGTAAAGAATTGAAAGAAGATCTCTAGAATAAGTATTCTAATGAGAAAAATCTTGAAATGTTCTAGAAAGAGTAATTCTAGAATTAAGTAGTTGAGGAATATTCTAGAATAGAGCAGAAAATATGTTTAGCTAGATTGTTCCATCACCTCCTATAAATAGAAGTGGTCCATTTGATTTGTAACCAAGTAAAAAACTAAGTCCAAAATAGAGAAAGCAAAAAACCAAAAAAAGTAATCTATTAAGAAAACAAGAGTGAGTGCTAAGTAAAGAGTGTTTCTGAAGCAAGCTATAAGTGAGTGATAAAGATTGTAAGTCTGAAGCGGGTCCTAACTTTGATATAATAAAATTCAGATTGTGATTCAACAGTAAATAATGATCTGTTTGTTGCTGATTATGCTAACATAGAGGTGAGAAAGTACGACAAGCAAAATAAAGCACGGGATACCATATGAAGATTGCGTGAAAGAGCAACTTCAATATATGGTTGGGGTTTGACTTTTAGAGCTTGTGGTGATAGGCTAATTGTAATTGGAGGGCCTAGAGCCATGGGTGTAGGGAATTTTGAAGTGAATTCATGGGTTCCAAGTGAAGAACAACCTCAATGATGCTTTGTGTAAGATTGTGATATCATGGATTGCTTTGTGAAGAACTTGCTTTGACGAAAGCAATCTGGTTGCTTTGTGTAAGATTGTGATGTCATGGGTTGCTAATCATGTGATTTTTGCTAGTCGATTCATGTGTTTTGTTGATGCTAAAGAAATGATTCATGTAGCTATATTAAAAAAACATATTAATATATGCCTTCAACTAAGAATGCACTCAAGTTGCTATTCAAACATTTCTAGAGTGTTCTGTTTTTGTATTGTGAAACCAATATGTTACCTTTATGTTTCAATACTTAAACATGTGACTTTTCCTGGTAATTGAATGATATCTTTGCTAATTCCTTTTTGATGAGTTGGTAAATTGATTGAATCAAGTATGCTACTTTGTGAGAGAGCAATGGACATTTGTTGTATCCTCTACTAGTTATTCTTCAGTACTAATTCATTAAAAGAAAAACTTACTGAAAATTATAAATTGTGGCTATCAGCTGAAGACTTTATGGGGGAAGGCTAATTCCATCTTTTTCTCTTGGAACATAGAAGATGTTACCTTATGAAGCAAAAGATTTTTTTTGAATTATTTTATGTATGTTAATTTGGTTGGTTATGTTAATGGTTTGACGTTTTTCTTAACAGGTCAATAATAACCAGATAGTAAATTAAATAAATATAATTATTCCTTTTGGTATATAAAGTACGTCATTGACTTAGAGTTAAGGTTCATAATTTTATTTCTAGTTGTCTCAAATCTCATTATTCTACAATGTGATAGTGTTTGCTTTTGAGCAAGATACAATCTATCAACAATTGTACATGATTCATTTGGTTTGTCGCCTTGTTTCTATGTGGTTTCTAATGATCTTTTTGGTGTCAAATCTTAACGATTTAATCGATCACCGAATGGATACTCATCAAATAATCGATAAACCAATAACCGATAAGTCAATATCTTAATGGTCCATAATAGGTGAGCATGTCTACCAATCGATAACCGATAAAGTCAAAATGATAAACTTAAAAATCTAACCTAACCGACCGATACATAGCCGTATTGAAAAGCGTAGAAGTTCCCCTTCAAGTATCCTATGAAGTTGGAGAGTAATACTGTTGAGATGTATGGAACTTATTATGATTAGGATCACCAATTATCCAACTCATACTCCATGATGAATAATTAATTGCAAGTCTGTTCACCGTTCATAATTAAAATTTCACCATTAATTCAAGACAAGAATTTCTGATATTTTAATGGCATTCTGATATTGGTTGTAAAAAGCTATTTTCCCTAATATCTACTCTGAACATAAGTTGTGAGTCTAATTGACATTACAAATTCTTATCATCTTAAGAATCATCATGAACAGAGTTGTGGAAGATAGAATTCGTGTTCTACCAAGAAATGTTATTGATTATATCATTCACCTCCGGCCAGCTGAAGACGCAGTGAGACCTAGTATCTTTTTTGCTTTTTGGTTTGTAATGTGCGTTGTCTTGCTTTACCGGCCCAAGTTATATATATTTATAAAATGAGATACACTAGTGGGTTTATAATGTATTTTCAAAGCTTGGCTGATCATGAACTTCTATTATCATTTGTACATTTTCATAGTTTGGTAATAGATAAATGGTTTTCCTCTTTTCTTAACATTGGATCCATAAAACTAACAATTAATCTTTATTGAAGTTGTTCAAAATTCCACAAACATAAATATTCAAAACAAGTGTATGTGAAGTGCAAAAACGAAAGACATCAAGCAAAGGCATAAATGTTCAAAACAATGTCCTTCCCCAGTTACCAAACATATATTAATGTATAGGAAAGACATCAGCTAAGGAAGCAATGCTAATCTTATCGATAAAAACTGGATTTTCGAAACGACTTTTACTGAAATAAAATATTTATTAAAGGAACCCCACAAGTTCGTCATAATTCACCAATTTTCTACTGAAATAAAATATTTATTAAAGGAACACCACAAGTTGTCACAATTCACCAATTTATTCCCATCTTCAACAAAATTCTCTGAGAACAAATAAAAAATACTACTCCCTCTGTCCCAATTTATATGACTCACTTTCCTTTTTAGTCAGTCCCAAAAAGAATGACACATTTCTATATTAAGTAACTTTTCAACTATAAAATGTCTATTTTACCCTTAATGAAATGATTTACAGCCACACAAATTTCTATCATTCATTTTGGACCACAAGTTTTAAAAGTCTTCCCTTCTTTCTTAAACTCCGTGCCGAGTCAAAGTACCTCATATAAAA
>JAJONQ010053694.1:0-18860 GCA_036250385.1 Solanum microdontum
GAAAATACATTGGCTAAACGAATATAATTGTTATTGAACATAAGTCTAAACCATATTCCTCGTGGGATCGACCCCAGCCTACAAGTTGTGTTCTTTACTTGATAATGATCGCTTACGCTTATTTAGGGAGGTGTAATTTGAGTGTACCACTTGCATATAAGGAAATCATGGAAACGCATAGCATACACATTACTTCTAAACATAAAATAAACGAAGATGAAATTCATTACCTCAAGATAAAATAGGAGTAGAGGGAAAAAGATGAGGATATCGGGCCTTCATATCGGTCTCGGCCTGCAAGGTAGCACCCTCAACTAGTTGGTTCCTCCATAAAACCTTCACGAAAGCTATTTCCTTATTATTCAATTTCATAACTTGCGAGTTAAAAATCTCAACCGGAACTTTTTCATATGAAGGACTCTCATCAACTTCGTATCCTTCAAGGGAAAGTATGGATGATCACCAACACACTTCTTAAGAATAGAGACATGGAACATGGGATGCCCGGTTGCATACTCATTTGGAAAATCTAACTCGTTAGAAACTTTATCCATATGCCTTAAAATTTGATATAGGCCTACTTATCGAGAACTAAGTTTCCCTTTCTTCCCAAATCTCATCACGCCCTTCATGAGTGAGATTTTCAAGTATACCCAATCACCAACCTCAAACTCAAGGTCTATCCTTCTAACATTGGTGTAACACCCAGTAGTTTAGTAGGCCAACAAGGGATAAGTGTTAAGGAAACAAGAGCCAAGGCAAAGGGCAAGACCAAGGACAAGGGGCGAGGCCCATACCAAGGGCCAAGCCTGTCCCAAGCATGGGATGCACTGCCTCATCTACACGACCACCACCATGAAAAGTGGTGAGGACCATGGATTGAGGTGTGGTCCATGAAGCCCAATGTAGTAGCTCCTTTGAAGCTGCCTCAAAGTGGCTCACCTTCACAAGCCACTTCACGGCCCTTGGTGAAGACCACGGCTCGTGAGGATGCCTTAGTCTTGGCGAGGCAAAGGCCTCATGGCCTAGATACTGGTCCATTAGCATGATGAGGACCATGGACAGTATTGAGGACCATGGCTCGTGGTTCCCATGTTAAGGCCTGGGAGTAGGCTGCCGAGTAAGGGGCACAATGGGAAATTCCAATTCAAGTGGTTATTAGGTGAGGTCATTTTGCCTAGCATTAGAGCACCTATATAAGCTATTTTAACCCATTAAACTCCAAAATGAAGTCATTATTTCCCAAGACCCAAATAAAATACCCAAAACCTCTCCTCTCAAATATTTCTCTCTCTAGAAAGTAGAAAAAGATGAGAATCAAGCTAGGTCAAGAAAAACCTCCAATTCTCAAATCTTTGTGAGGCTTTGTAGGTAAGGTATGATAGATTATTCATCCATGGATTATCCTATCCATGGAGCCCCCTAGAATTTCACAATTTGATGAAGAATTTCCCTAATTCAAGTTAGGGTTTCTTCAATATTGTGGGTTATGCTAATTATGGATCCAATTGAGTGGATATTGATTGTTTATGATTGAATTAGTAGTGAATCATGTTATTATAATAAAATTACATGTCTTATATGCCTAACCCTACTCTAATTGATGAAATTAAAATAATGTTTATGTATGCCTTGAAAAGAGAAATTGAGGATTTAGAGATGATCTTCTAAGATTTATGATATGTATATTATATTGCTTGAGATTAGGGCATTTAAGTATGAATTTAATGAAGCTAAAGAATATATGTTGAATCATCATTGCTAATGTTTCTTGTAATCCTATATGATGATATATGACTAGAATTGCTTAACAATGAACCATGTGAATAGAATGCCTTGTGATCTAGGTATGTATGATAATTCAAGGAAGTAAAGTTTTGAGAGTAAGGTTTGTAATGATGAATGTTGATGAGTAGGTCTTTGAGAGTAAAGATAATATGATGAATTATGTATGTAGTGGCTTTGAGAGTTAATCCTATATGAGAATGGTAGATTAGTAGATATCATTGTTGTGGAAGGAATTTACCCACATAAACTACCTTATGAATGTATAATGTATGACCCAAGGGTTATCTTATGAACTGAACATGTATTGAGTGGTAAGACATTCTTCCATGAATATGACGTTGAATATGAAATGGAAGCTTCACACTAGTTGAATCCATCTTCCAAATGGGTTCCCTCATGCTAGTTAATTCGGGTTCCCAATGTATGCCTACTGAGATGGAAGTCCTCACGTTAATTGAGTTCGGGTTTCTAGTAACAATCTCCATTGTTTTCTCACATAGAATGATTCTAGGTTGAAAGGCTTGCTCACCTAAAATTAATCAAAGCATATTTAGTTATGATGGCTTGAAGTTGTGTTATGAAGTCCCTTCATAATAGCTTGACTTGGTAAGAGAAGACCATTTCATGGTAGCTTGAGTAATAGGTCTCATGGTAGCCTTGGATTGAGCAATAGTACTCTTCCAATGTAGCTTCTACTAGCATCATAGAATGCTTTCATAGTAGCACAACTTGGTTAGGCCAAAACCATTTCATGGTAGCTTTGGATTGACAAATCATACCCTTCCTAAGGTTAGCTTGAACTAGTATCAGAGAATGCTTGCATGGTAGCATGACTTGGTTAGGACAAGACCATTTCATGGTAGCTTGGATGGAGCAATTGTACCCTTCCTTCAATAGCTTGTACTTGCATGATAGTTTTCTTTCCATGGTAGCTTAGTCTAGCCTAGTATGGTGCTATTCCTTCGTAGCCTTGAATTATTAAATTGTAGTCGTTCATGTGTGATGACTTGTCTTGTACTGAGTAGAGAAGTACCTTTAATGAATAGTGGCAATAAGTAAAGAGGGACTAATCCCCAACCAATAAGTATGTATGATGGCCTAAAGTGGTACTTAGTATGGGTGAGATTATGGGGTCTTATTCATGCATTGCACAAGTATGACTTGAAGCTACTTATGAAGTGTTTATCTTATATGATGTATGCTTAGCTTGGATTGTTGCTATAGTTTCCTTCCTTGATATGTTTGACTAAATGTGAAGATTCCCTTGTCTATGAGAATTAAGCTAAGGATGAGATACAAAGGTGGTAATTATGATTATCATGGCCAAAAAGTGGTACTTAGTACAGATGGGATTATGGGGTCTTATCCATGCATAAGACAAGTATGCTTTGAGGTTACTTATGAAGTAGTTCTATTATGCTATGAAGGGTTAATATTGACTACGTTATGAATATGATGTATTTCTTATGTTCATTGATTATGTTTTTTATTGACTAATGCTTATATTATGTCTATGTTGGAGATTATGCCTATGACTTTGTTATTATGCTATTATGGTATTATGCAAGCTATCATATTTAGTACCTTTTCTTCTAACGTGTACACTTGTCTACATTCTTATCAAATGTAAGGTTCGGCGATATTGAGTTTCATCCCCGTGGCTAGGTTCCTATTACAGCAAGGAGTTGAAGATTGGTGTGTTCTCATAGCATTCGAGGATATAGCCACCATTTCATTTATGTTCTTTCTTTTTATGTTTTAGACTTTTGTATAGGCTGCATCCCAAAGATGTTCATGTTTTAGATGGCTTGAGACACAGTGTTATAGACTTCCACTTCTTTTTAAAAGGACTTCGATTATATGGAAAAAAGTTTTAAAATTCCCGCATTATTTTTATTGCTTTATGTTATGATATGCTATAGGATTTGTATGAGAGCTCTCGGGGTCTTGTAAGCGTTATTACATCTAGGGTGTACCCCTGGGTCGTGACAATTGGCATAGGGCGTTTGTCAGCTTTAGGTTGTTTTCAACCTCTCTCTAATTAGTCGGACTTTCTCCATAACCTCATGAATCAATTCGAGTCTGATCTATGCAATTTCACCCACATCAAACCACCCTATAGGAGATCTACACCTCCTATCATAAAGAGCTTCAAATAGGCCATACCAATACTAGAATGGTAGGTATTATTTTAAGAGAACTCTATTAACGGCAAGTGATCATTCCAACTTCCTTTGAAATTCATGACACATGCTCTCAACATATCCTCTAAAGTTTGGATCGTTCGCTTCGCTTACCCATTGGTTTGTGGGTGTAAACCATGCTAAGCTTTACTTTTTTTCCATGACCCTTTTGGAATGATTTCCAAAATTGAGAAGTACTCTTAGTAAATGTTTCAGATATAATGGACAAAGGCGTACTATGCAATCTTACCAATTCCCTCAAATATAACTTAGCAGTCTTCCGCCGCATAAGATACCTTGAAGGGAATGAAATGAGCCAATTTTTTAAGTCAGTCGACTATAACCCAAATCGATTCATATTAGCCCCAAGTACGTGGCAACCCTACTATAAAGTCCATATTCAAATATTCCCACTTCAAAGTAGGAATGCTAAAATCTTGGGATAAACCTTTCGGTTTCTGATGCTCAACCTACACTAGTTGGAAATTTGGACCTTTAACCACAAATCCCGCAATATCCTTCTTCATACCATTCCACTAATAGACTTCTCGTAAATCACGACACATCTTTGTAGCTCCCGGATGAATGGAATACCGAGAATTATGAGCTTCTGTCAAAAAAAATTCCCTTAAGTACTCAATATTCTAAACACATAATCTACCCAGGTATCTAAGCACTCCATCTCCCCCTTGGGAGAAATCCTCAAAGGTCTTCTTGAGTACCACCTCTTTCAATTCTACAAAAATAGAATCAAGACCTTGCTTGGTTTTCACATCGGCCACAAAAGACGATTTGGAACCACTGTGAACCATAACACCACCTTTGGTGGAGTCCACTAGTTTAAAACCTAATATAGCCAATCTATTCACATCTTAAACCAATTCTTTCTTTTTCTTATCATTATGAGCCACACTACCCATAGAAAATCGATTAATAGAACCCGCCACCACGTTAGCTTTGTTGGGGTTATAAAGAACTCTCATGTCATAATCCTTTAATAATTGTAACACTCCGGAAACTAGTAGGGTAAACTAGACCTTGTCGTGAGGGTTAGAGACATAGATATAAATTCCCGTACTCAAATTTGAGGGTTTAGGGTTGTAACGTCAAGGTACGACCCCCCAAGGACCAACCAAGGGCCCTTGAGGAGGACCCTAAAAAATTACCCAAAAATCTGCCCAAGACCTTGACCTACGGTAGGACCCATGCCCCGTGTTTCTTCTCATGGGTCAAGGGCCAAAATTTGGAGTTGCAAACCCCAACCCATGCCTCTCCACCAAGGTCCGTAGGTCCAACCACGATTCGTCAGTGAGGGTCGTGGATGGGGCATGGAAACTGCCTTTTGGCGGTTAAGTCTAGGGGTACTTTGGGGTTTTCTATTTTTAATTAATGCTAAGTGATGTCATTTTAGCCTACTTTTAAACACCTATATAAGGATTTTAGACCCTTAAACTAAGTCTTCAAAAATCATTATTTCTAAATTCCCAAAGAACTCATCCTCTCAAAAAATTCTCTCTCTAGAACTCAAGGAAGAAGAAGAAGGAAGTTAGGGCCTAGGGTTTCAATGAACAAGGTTTAACTACTAAATCTTATGGGGATTCATATCTAAGGTATGGTATTTATTCATGCATGGATAGTCTTCACCTATGGAGTCCCTTTAAACTTCAATTTCAAAACTAGTATTTCCCCAAAAAGTTACGGTTTCAATCCAAACTCGTGGATTTCTTTAAAATTCATTTATAATGATTGAATTATGTTTTATTATGGATAAATTGATGATTTTATATGAATTTATTTTGAATAACCCAAGAATCTGAATTCCCCTACTTTCCCCAATTTGGATCTAAAAGTGTGGGTATTGATTGATGCAAGGAGAGTATGATAGAATTATGTATGTAGTGATTGAACTACTTGAATTGTGATTATATGCATGTCTAATGTAGTGAATTCTAGATTTTTTGATTGAATATTATCTTTGATCCTTCAAGGTTAAAGTATGAGAATTATGCATGATTATGATATTTATGTATATGCTTTATGAACACTTTGAGAGTGAAGTGATTATGATAATATTATTTTTGTGGGTTGATTGAAAGGTTATTCTCATGAAAGCATAATGAACAAGATGTGAAAGGGTTACTCACCAAATGTAGAATTCTAAGGTTGAAAGGCTTTTCTCGCCCAAATGAATGAAAGGCTCAAGAGACATTATAAGTAGGTCATGGATGGTGAAAATTTCTCACACATTGTCTAATGTAGTTTACTTAATGATGTGCTTTGAATTGGTAGGCCAATGGCACCTTTTTATAAATAATTAAAGAGTTATCCTAAATATCTAACATCTATCGGTAGGCTAAGGGCACTCTTTCATGTTTAATTAAAGAGCTATCTTAATTGATGTAACTTGAATTGGTTGGCCAATGACACCTTTTCTTGAGGATTGAATTAGCTATTCTAGTAAGGAAAGTTGAATCAGTAGGCCAACTGCGCCCTTTCATGAGTAATGGAGTCAAGTCAAGACTTAATAACTGTTCCGTGGGAATGTAATGTTTAGAACCGAGTGGGTATTGAATAAGATGGAAGCTCTCTCGAAGTAAGGCCGAATTTCTAGAAACAATCTCTTGGGATGGAAGTTCCCCCGTAGTAAGTCCAGTTTACTATTATTAATCTCCTTATCCCATAAACTATGTGCCCCCATAGGTTATTAGCTAGTGGATCCACCTAAGATAGGAAGTTACCGGTTCTACCTTAGGCAAGTAGACCAACCCTTTCCAGTTTGGGTAACACCGAATTCCATGTTTAGATCACATGGTCTATGTCGGTTAAGGCTTATCACCCACATGAACAAGAAGTTAATAATGAACTATGACATGCTACAAGAAGTATCCTGTAGATGTTCAAAATTGTTAAAAGAGGAACTAGTCCACAACTAGTGAGTTTTCATGACGGCCTAAAGTTGTACTTGGGTAGGTGTGGGGTCTTATACATGCATTGTACAAGCATGAATTGAAGCTACCTATGAAGTGTTTCTGTTATATGATGTATTCTTAGCTTGGACTTCCATGATATGTTTGACTAAAGGTGAAGATTACCTTGTCCATGAGAATTAAACTAAGGATGAGATCAAAGAATGGTAAGTATGATTATGATGTCCTAAAAGTGGTACTTAGTATGGATGGGGTTATCGGGTCTTATCCATGCATTGCACAAATATGGCTTAAGGTTATTTATGAGATTGTTCTCTTATGATATGAAGATCTAAGTATTGACTATGTATATGAACTATGCCTCAGGATGACTAATGCTTACATTATGTCTATGATGGAGATTATGCTTATGATTATGTAGTTATCTTTTATTCTATGATGATATATATATGGGTTATGTTTATGAGTTATGTTTTCCAACTATCTCTGTGATGATGTTCAAACTTGACATATAGTGTGATTTATAATGAAATGTTCCTTTTAGAATGTTTTCAAGGTTCTTATGCATGGCTATCATGCTTAGTGCATTTTTCTACTAACCCATATTTTCCTATACTTTTCCCAAGTGTAGGGTCCGGTTCTTAAGGCGGTCATCATTTGGTTAAAGCTTGGATTTGACTATTCTCCTCGCTTGTGGTGAGTCCTCATGATTCGAGGACGGATGTTTGACTTGTTGTTTCATTTATAGTACTTCCTTTTTGGATTTTGTTGTATGGGCTGTGAAACTATTTGATTCAAGTATTGTAATAGATGGCTATGATGAGACAAGTCTAGACTTCTTCTTTGCTTTTATGAAAAACTTTTTAAGACTTGAAATGTGGTTTTACTTTTTATTGTTCTATGCTTATGTTATGATATGCTAAGTGCCTCACATGGAGCCTTTCGGGGTTCCATTTGTCTTGTTACATCTAGGGGGTACACCTGGGTTATGACAAACATAGTAGTCAGAGCACGATATTTAGAATGATTCTAGGATGATGTCTCATAAGCCACATCTTCTAGAGTCTTGTTCATAATATGAAGCGCACCACATTTATGAATGAGAGGCTCTAAGATGATTAGGAAACTACACTTCTTTCATTACCCTAAGTGATGCCATAGAGTTTAACTCTATAAAGTCTCTCTCCTAATCCTTGCCCTATGTTCTTCAGGATATGAATACATGAAGGGCAAAGGGTAGAAGAATGGAGGGTGACAATGTGATTGAAGAAGTTCCTCAAGCTTCTCAAGCTCCGATTGATCCTTTGGCTTTGTCCAATATGGAGGTTAGGTCGGCTTTTCAAATGTTGGCCCAAGCTGTGATGGCTCAAGCTCAAGCCGTGACAACTCAAACCCAAGCCATGATGGCCCAAGCCAATAGAGTGGTGATTTCTCCCATGAACCCTAATATGAATTCGGCAGCTTCGAGAGTGAGGGATTTTGAAATAATGAACCCCCCTCCAAATTTCATGGCTCCAACGTGGAGGAGGATCCTCAAGAATTGGTGGATCAGGTTTATAAAGTATTTGCTATTATGGGGTGACCTCGGTAGAGAATGCGGAGTTATCCACTTACCAATTGAAAAGTCTAGCTCAAGTTTTGTATGATCAGTGAAAGGGTGAGAGACCCTTAGGAGCGGGACCGATAGAATGGGAGTTATTTAAATCGGCATTTCTTGATAGATCATTTCCCTTAGAGATGAGGGAAGCTATGATGCAAGAGTTCATTAACATTCGACAAGGTAATATGAGTGTGAAGGAGTATGCTTTTAAGTTCACCCAAATATCCAAGTATGCTCCAACCATAGTGGCGGATTCAAGGGCTGAGATGAATAAGTTTGTGGAGGGAGTGTCTAACATGGTAGTCAAAGAATGCCGAACGGCCATGCTTATCCACGATATAAATATTTCACGTATCATGGTGCATGCCCAACAAATGGAGGATGAGAAACTCAAAAGAATAGGGAGGTGAAAAGAGCTAGAACTGGTGATGGAAACTCCCCTAATGCAAGATCCGATCAACAAAGTCGACCTTGAATTCAACAAAGATCTTCCGGTCAAGTTTTCCCCAATACCCCTAGGTATAACCAAGAGAGGGTGTCTAACCCAAAATCTCAAGGAGGGAATGGTAGTGAATCTCATGTGACTAAGCCTACTTGTGTGAAGTGTGGAAGGAACCATGATGGTAAGTGCCTAGCTAGCATGGATGGTTGATATGGTTGTTGTAAGAGTAGTCACTTAATGAGAGCTTTCCCAGTCCTTACGTCTAAGGGAATAGAGAGAAACCAAGATCCATCTAATTGTTCCAACCCCAATGCTCCAAAGAAAAACCGCTTTTATGCACTCCGGTCTAGAGATGAACAAGGAAGCTCTCCGAATGAAAACACCGGTATGGTGATAGTTTCCACATAGATGTTAATGTTTTATTAGATCCTGATGCTACTTATTAGACTTGGATGTTATCCTTTGTAAGGAGTAGTTGCATTTTGGTAGACCTTTATTGATTTTAGAAGCCGGTAAGGTTATTATGAGTTTTTGGTTATTTCTTTAGGACTTGGAAGAAGTAGTACTTGAGGAATTAGTAGGGTCTTCCTCCCAAGGGGAGATGGTGTGATTAGATTGTAAGATAGTTGAGTGTCCCGATATCCTCATCTCTTTCCTTTTATGTCTACCCTATCTTGAGACCAAGAGTTTCTCTTGATTTGCCTTATATGTCACTCCCCGAGTCTACACCCTAGGCATAACACGGCGCATAAGACTCCAAAAAGTCTCATACAAGCCTCATAGCATATCATAAAATAACAGCAATGGAAAAATGCGGAAAATTTAAAACTTTTCTTTACAATTGAAGTCTTTATAAAATGAGAGATAGTCTATAACACTATGTCTCAATCCATGTAAATAAGAGACATAGCTCTTACATAAGTCTAAAAGATAAAAGAAAGACATAATGGACATATGGTCAAGCCCTCAATACTATAAGGACTCACCAAACTTCTTCTTCTTGATCAACTAAAGTCCTAGCCATGAGGGTAGAATTTGATATCTCAAAATCCTACATTTTGTAGAAAATGTAGAAATATGGGTTACCACAAATAATGTACTAAGTATGGAAGCCATACATAAAAAATCTTAAAACATGCTTAAAAGGGTCATTTTATTTGAAACCATGCTATATGCCATTTTTTAACATCATCTTTGAATTAGTGGGAGAATGTAGCTCATAAGGCAAACCATACACATTTCATCATATCATAAAGGGATATCATCATAATCACAAGTATAGTTCCCACACAACATAATGCACACTCCAATCTTCACAAGATATAGTTCACATATATAATTCAATACCAATATCATCTCATCATAATAGAACCAACACATAAGTAACCCTAAACTATACTTGTGCAATGCATAGATAGGATCCCATAATCCTATCTACACTAAGTATCACTTCTAGGCCACCATGTTAATGGATAATATTCATAGACAATGAGACATTCACGTTCAAAACTTTGAAGTAAGTAAAGTCATTTATAGCAATAATCCATAACATGCATACCTAAATTCATATGTCTTCATAGCATAAGGGAACCACACCATAACCCCTTTATAAATCTACTTGTGCAATGCATAAGTGAAGTCCCATACCCCCACTCATACTAAGTAAAGCTCATTCAGAAGTCATAAATATAGTCGATGTTCATATTCATGTTCATGTTCATAGTTCATAATAAGGCATGCATTAACTCATAATCATCATGTCATAAGGGAAGACCTACCATGCCCACTCTCAAAGCCTACTTGTGCCATGTGTGAATGAAGCCCCATACTCCCATTCACACTAAGTAGAACATCTTGAGGAAACATAGTAAATAACCAATGTTCTTATTCATAGTTCATATTCTTGTTCTTGATGATGCCATGGTTCATGTTCTTGTTCATATAGGGAAATAGCCTTAACCGACATAGACCACGTGAACTACATGGAATCCAGTGTCATGAACCCACACTGAAAAGAGGGATTTTACTGGCCTAAGGTAGAACTAACATGTTTAGCTTATAGGTGAATCCACTAGCTCAGAACCTATGTGGCCACACAGTTATGGGATTGGGAAGTTGCTACTAGAAACCCAGACTAACTAAGGTAAGGTTTCCATATCTTGTTCCTATCCACTCTGTCCTAATCTTAATTCCATTTAATAATAATGTTACATCTTTACTTTATATTCATGTCATGGAAGAATGCCTAGCACTCAACCATCATGGTATCATGGTAGCTCATGGATTCATTAGGTGAGAATGTCCTTTCAACCTTAGAATCATTAATATGTGAGTAAACCTTCCACATCATGTTCATAGTGTTATTGAGAATAACCTTTCAACAAAACAATAACATTATCCTAGTCCTAGACAATTCATACATAGTCATGTGTAAGGGTTAGGGGAGAATGACCTTTAAAAAACTACTATAATTACACAATAGTCATAGGATTTTCACTTTATAAGTGAATCATGAGTTCATACACAATTCTTGTCAATATGTACAAACCCTCATTATTTGCCCTTCAAGGGCTATGAACCAACTCAACTTACCTAATAGTTTATTTCTTAAAGTCTTAACATCCTTAGCTTATTAACTTTAGCTTTTACCCTTAGAGCCCTGGGAGTAATTTACATGTTACAAGCTTTAACTCTCAAGCAATGCCTCCCATGTTCATCATGTATTCCTAGTTGTCAAAGTAACATAAAAACATGCCTTATTCTTGATCAATTATAGTCATATAGGAGTCATATAAATCAATATCAATACTACACAATCATGATCCCTCGTTTAAGCCCTAATCAAGTTAGTTCATATCATCAAGCATTACTTGTAAGAAATTCATGTCTAGGTGATCTAGTCTACGGCAATTCATCAAGAAGTTCATCAATCTTAGAAGGTCACAACTAAACTCTCAATTTGCCTCTTTCATGACATAACCCTAGACTATATCAATTTAACCTTATGATCTTCGGTTAATCAAGGATACATGTTTGATTATACTAGAATCATGTTATTACACCAAGAACAACCATAAATCACATAATTTGACCAATATTCAACAATTCTCACATGATGAAGTCAATCTAGTAAAGTGGCGGATTCATGGGTCCAAGGGAAGTTTTCATCAAAAACACCAATACGCCATTAATACAATATTAATTCACCATAATAAACCATACTTATTCAATTGAAATCGTTTTGGAAGTAGACCCATGTTGTAGATTGAAAAACCCTAGGTTTGGGGAATTTGGGATCTTGAAAACATAGTTTGAAGGGGATCTTTGGGTGATAGCTTCCCAAAGATGAATAGAATACATACCCAAATTGAGAATCTCCAAGAAATTTGGGGAAGAATGTTGAAAATCTAGAAACCCTAGCGCCAATGATATTTTCTTCTTCTTTGAGTTCAAAGAATGAAATTTTGAGAGAAGACTTGGGGTCTTTTAGGATTTTAGTTGGGGTCTTGGGATTTAATGAGTTAATAGGGTATTTAATTACTTAAACTACTTTATATATATATATATATGTATAAATATCATACTAATTGTTACAACCCGAGAGCACCCCTTAGACGTTACATGCGTATTCGACCTCTCGGAGGTCTTATACAAGCCTTAGCATTCATTCATCGCATAAATCATAAAAATCACTAAGAATTTAAAACCCTTGTTCAATAAAACCATAAGTCTTCAATAGTCATCAACACTTGAAAATATCAATACGCAAACGGAACTACTAAGTCTCTTTAGCCAATCTTAGACAAGAACTTAAAACGTACTAAGGGACACGGCCCTTTACAGATGAAATGAAACCTAAGTGTCTATTACAATGACTAAGAAACGTCTAAACATAGTCCTCGAATCTTGAGGACATACCAAAGACTTGGAAGAGTGAAGCAACTCCAAAGCACAATCTCCTCCTAGTTACCACAACCTACACTTGTAGTAAAATAAAAGAAAGGGGTTAGTACAACACACGTACTAAGTATGAGGATATGCAAAACATGCTAAAAAGGACATTTGTTCGGGAGTTATGTTTTCATGCCATTTTGATAAAATCTCATGAATATCAACATAATAGGCACCTTACAAGTCATAACAAACAATACAAAGTCATATGCTTCACAATACCTCATAAACATACATATACCGTTTACCTTTATCTTCTTGCGTTGGACCTCCACCTTAAGTAACCCTTAAGCAATACCTTTGTTCAATGTATGGGCAACGTCCCATACCATTACCCACACTAAGGCACTACCTTAAGGTCACACAAAGTGCACTTACCATGCATACCTTAACCTTCACCAATTAATCACACAAGACATATAAGCACATAAGCCAACAAGTCACTTCATCAAACTAGAACACTCATCAAATGTCATCCCAAGACTCACCTAAGTAAGACATGGTGAGGCAGCCCATACTACCTCTCCATACAACACCGAAGTGATCCTTAAGGCTACACACGACAAGCTCCATTCACACCTCAACATAAATCATTCTTTCAACTTAATGCATAAAGATAACTTCATTCACTAATGACATAAGATCATCACATACATTCAATTCAACATAAGCACTTACATTCAATTCATTATGACCCACTTTCACATTAGCATGCTCAAAGACCAGCACTTTCATTAATTAGCCCAAAGAGACTCATTCATTCATTATCATTTCTAAGACACACCAAGATCTCCCTTAAATGTCTGCTTGTGCAATGTCTAGATGATGTCCCATTCCACCACCTATCCTAAGTAGTACACCCTTAAGAGACCCTAGTTCATTCATTTATTAATGTGGGGGAGGAGCCTTAACCGACATAGACCATGGAGCTTGACATGGAATCCTGGTAGTACCCTTACTGGATGAGGGGTCCATACTTGCCTAAGGTAGGGTCATTCTTTTAGCCTTTACGTGGTAGAGACCACTAGCTAGTCCTATGTGGGCACATAGTGAAGGGATAGATGGATTGCTTCTAAGTACTCTCATCTCAACTCACGAAGGAGCACCCATCTTAACGGTTGCTACTAAATACTCACATCTCAACTAACGAAGGAGTATCCACCCATCTTCATATCCTCTCGGTGCTAAACATTACTCCCCCACGGAGTTAGGACATTCATTTCATTCATTAATTTAGGGATAAGGATTGCTACTAAGTACTCTCATCTCAACTCACGAAGGAGTACCCATCCTAGCCCACATTCATTCATTTAGGAAGCTCTTGTATTCAAAGATGAGAAAACATTTCATCTAGGAACCCCATTCATTTAAGGAGTACTTTATGAGGCTATCCTTATAATAAACCCAACTTTCATTTGTTAGCATTAACTCCCATTGTTTCCATTCATTCTTCACTCGGTGTGAGAAGAGGTAAACATAGTCTACCTTAACCTCACCGTCATTATAAGTCATTCAAAGAAGACAACAACCAAGCATAACACATAAACTATCTACACAAGGTCACCTTTCATACTCTTAGACCATACACAAATTCACATCATATTACATTACCTTCACATAATCAACATTACTCAAAACAACAATCATCCTACTTTGCCTACAAGGCCATGATCACAACATGCTTATAAAGTAAACACCTCCCCACTTTCAAAGGGATCAAACCTCACAATTCTAACATCTACTACATATATATATAATACTAAAATAAAATAATCTATTCACAACTTCATTATCATCATAACCCTTAGGTCACAATTGCCCATTCAAGGTCAACATCCAATATAACACAATGACCATCAATTCCTCATAATTCAATATAGAACAATACATAAATCAGTAATCCATACCAATCTAGACATTAATATCACATTATTATCTCATAATCAATAGACCCACTTTAGACCCAAAATTAGGGTTTCTAGAGATACAAGAGTTCATGGAGTTTTTGACCTTAAAACCATCAATATTAACATAAAACATCATTTGAAATACTTTCATGCAAGAACCCAAGCTTAGAATTGATATTGGGATTTTTTTTTAGGTTTTTTGAAAACCATTGAAATAACTTTGATTTGGCTGTTTGATTGATCGGAGAATCAAAGATAAAATCCCCATACCTTTATGATTAATTTCCTAGGAATTTGAAGGAGAAATCAGTAGAAACCCATCCCTTTGCTTGAAGCTTCCAAGATGTCTTCCATGGAGTTCTAGAGAGAGTTTATTTGAGAGGGAAGGTTCAATTTGGATAATGAGGTCTAATTCTAGGTCTTGGGGTTTTATCCACCTAATATACCCTAAAATAAGTAGAATAACCATTTATAATAATTCCCCAAACTACCCAAACTGCCCCTCACTTAGTTGGACCTTTAAAACAAGTCAAACTTGAGTTTTATTTCCGCAGATTTCGTCGGGAAACAAGTTTGCGACACGGAGGTGTTCCCACAAATTTCTGGAAATTCAATTTCAAGGCAGAGGAGTCCACGACGCGGACCAAAATTTTTGGTCCTTGGTGGAGCTAGTCCGTGACGCCAACATGCTCCCTCCATGCACATTTTACAAGCTGCCTTGGCATCTTGTTTGGCCAAGGGTTGGGGTCCTCCTTGGGACCCCTTAGGGTAGCCCCGGGGCGTCGTACTCGAACGTTTCGACCCTAAAAACATTTATTAAGACACTAGGGTCACCTCCACTGATTTTAGACTCCAAACAACACATAAAAACATATACAACATACTAGAACACACCAACACGTAAAAGACTAGTTTCCAAACGTCTTGAACGTATCTTTGAAGTTTGACTTCAAACTCAACTAAACTGACTTATAAACTCACTTTCAAACACTTACACAAGTTTATCAATTACTAACACGCATGTGAAGCTCCAATTATCCTATTTCATTTTGAGGGGCGTTACAATATCCCCCACTTGGGAACATTCGTCCTCGAATGTCACTTCAAGCATTAAAGAGTAAAGACTTTAGTACTAGCAGCCTACAACAAGATGTAATATCATTACTGCAGCACACATCAAGAACGAAACATCAACTCCACATATAAAGTATTACAACAAGACTTTCATGCAATTCAAGGAAGTTGGAATAACATCTACCACTCAATATGCACAAAACTTTACCACTTCTCATTTCTTTGGAGGATCTTCCTTCTCCATAGCATATCATGTTCAATACAACATTTATAGGCTCACCATACTATTTCTCTCAAAAGCATAATCATGCAACATCAAGATCACATCAAGGTATGCTCAATTAGGCATCTTATGGAACAATTTAAACAATTCTTCATAAATGCATATAAATCATGAGGGACATAATCAAGAAAACTCATTTATTTATCTAAACAAGAATTCAACTAAAATATGCACATCATAAAGAGAATATGGATACTCAATTCACATAAGACTCCAACATGCAACATGCTACTAAGAACTCTTTGTTTCAAGCTTGAATTGGAATAGAAGAAAAAGATAAGGATATCAACAACCTTACTACTCAACTCATCATCCCCCACTTAGGGTAAACCCATCTAAGGTTATCATCAAAAAACAAAGAAAATTGACTTACCTTCATTTGTTCCCTTATCCTTGTTAGCTTGAAGCATAAAGAAACGGTTCCTCTTAGGAGCATTTGGATTCGGGCCATCATGGGCAATTTGATTGATCTCTTCCCTTTTACCTTAAGTGTAGGGCAATCTCTCATCCTATGACCCTTACTCCCACATCCAAAGCATCCATCTACACCGGCAAGACACTTTCCCAAATGTTGCTTTCCACAAGTACCATACCTAGGCCTCTCAAAAGTAGAACCACCTCCATTCCCTCTTTGAGGTTTAGGGTTAGACACCCTATAATTGTTGACCATTGAAAAATCTTGGTTATAGAACCTCTTCTTAGACCTAGATTAGTTTTGTTCATCTGGCCTAGCCCTCTTCATATCTCTATTCATCTTCCTAAGCTTCATCTCCTCAATTTGTTAAGCATAAACCATAAGCCTAGAGATATCCACATCATGATGGAGCATGGTCATACGACACTCTTGTTCAACCAAATCGGAAACCCCCATCACAAACTTATTCATTCTAGCCCTAGAATTTTCTACCAAGGTAGGAGCATAATTAGAGAGTTGGGTAAACTTGAGAGAGTATTCCTTCACACTCATATTTCCTAGACATAGGTTCACGAACTGAACCAACTTTTGTTCCCTCAACTCTAACAGGAAAAACCAATCAAGAAAGGCCGTCTTAAACAGTCCCCAATCTATTCGGTCATCCACTATAGGTCTCTCATCCCTCCATTGCTCAAACCACACTTGAGCTACATCCTTGAGTTAGTAGGAAGCCAACTCCGCCTTCTCCCTAGGAATCACTCCCATTGCATCCACAATCTTAAACACCTCATCCATAAAGTTTTATGGGTCCTCATCTACCTTAGAACCAAAGAAGGTGGGAGGATTCATCCTTGGGAAATCCCTTAACAGTAAGGCAACGGTACTCTCAATAGCATTCACCCTTGGCCTCACATCTCTATTTGCATGAGTAGACATGGCACGGGTCAGGGAGAGAAGAGCCTCTCTAATCTCCCCATTAGTCATATCCGAGGGAACCACCGGAACCACATTCTCTTGCCCACCTAAAGGAGCTTGGCCACCTTGCACTCCTTAGGGAGGAACTCCCCCATCATCTATCTCCTCTTCCGCTCTCCTCTGGTTAGCCCTCGTATTCATATCCTATAAACACATGAGACGGATTAGGAAAAGGACACTTATAGACCAAACTCTACGGCACAACATCAAGAATAATGAATGAAAGTGAAACTTCTATCATCGTATAACCTCTCACTCATGGATGTGTCACGACTCACACTGATGAACAAGACTCTCACTACAAGAAAAAGGCTTTCTAGGGACCACCATTTAGGGACGAGATAATAATATGGTCGCTAAAAGTATACATATAGGTACAAGACTTTTTTGTGGTCCCTAAATTTAACATTTAATCCTTAAATTAGCAATGACACTCCATCTAGTCCCTAAAATTGTGTGAATCTAGTCCCTAATTCTAAACAAAGTGTGACAAAAGACCGCCCCTCAATTTTCACATCTAAAAAATTAAAGAAACTAAGAAATAGGGGAGTTTAAAATTCATTTTTGAAACTAGTTTTTCTCACAAAAATCCCTAAACCTAGGTTGGCTCGCTGTTCTCCCAAGTTCATCTACAATTGATTTCTCGCCGTTTTCCTTAAGTCATCTAAAAAAACTTGCAACTCTTCCAAATTCCTTAAGAGTCTGTTGCACCAGTAACCCTTTCAGCAGGGAGCTTCCTTTTGTTTGTAGAATATGTAAAGGTGATGTTTTTCTCGATTATAAACTAACCCACCTCAGTAAAAATGATTTTTTTTTAAATTGGGGGCAAGTGTTGGAGGTTTCTTCCTATCTTAACTATTTTTAGTGGTAAATATCTCACTGATTGTAGTTCTATTTTTTTCTCTAGGAAAGGTAGAATCATGATTTGGTGAGAAAAATTAACATCCCAAGTTTATGCATGCCAAAGAAAACAAAGAAAATTAATCTTAGTTTCATTTTGTTTCGATATATTGAATATTGAACATCACATGTGGTGGGATATTGTGACTGTAAGTACAATTGATACCTAATTTTTACTCAGATTTATACAGTAGTACAATTTTTTGTCTATCTCCCCTTCCCTAGAAAATAATACTTGTATATTATTTTGATAGTCTTATTGTTGTTGTGTTGTGCTCTCCGTTGGTGTTAATTTTTGTATTTTTAACAGGTGAAGGAGTTTAGCTTTTGGATCTTTTTGTCAACCCCCGTATGCTAAGTTTCAATTTTTCATTTCCTATATAAAATATAATTTGTACTGTTAATTGTTTGATTG
>JAJONQ010053695.1:0-18160 GCA_036250385.1 Solanum microdontum
GTTAAGACGAATTGTGCTTTTGGTAGTTGTAGTTTACTAACTTAAATTTTAGTTTTGTTTTCTTTGCTAGTTTGTGTTGAAACATGAAAATAAGTGTAAATAGTGACCAAATGGATCACCTTCCTCTTAAAATAACGAATCTTAAAGATTATCCTAAGTTTCAATAAAGAGAAAGGTGAGTCAGTTTGCGAGTTGTGGAAGGAATTCAAACCTCTCGTACAACAATTCTCAACTCACGACATTCTAGAAAGAATACAACTGGAATTTTTCTATAGAGGTATTGGCTATAAGAACAAATTAATGGCTGACCAACTTACTCCAGGTTGTATCATCCAACTGCCTTATGCAAAAGCAGCCCACCTCCTTGATCACATGGCCAAGACCATCAAAAAGAAGGAGAAAGACCAAGGAATGGCCACATTGTTGGAACAATTCGATGACTTGGCCCAAAAGGGTAATGACTTGGAAGTACTATCCAAAGGAAAGGATAAGTACATTCCTCCTCACGAGCGTCGAAAGATGAATAAGAAAGAGGGGGAGAAAATTGAAGAGGTCCTCTTGCTCATCCTACACAAAGTTAATAACCACGACAAAGTGTTGGAGGATATTAGAGAGAATTTTATGATGCTAAATCAAATGACTACCTCTCACTCTTTGCTCATTCAGCTACTGGCTCCCAAATGGACCAATTGATGTCCTCACCCAACTCGGATCTAATAGAGGGGTGGCCTTACGAAAATGAGGCAACCCCCAATACTGAAATTTAAGGGCTTACTTACGTCGTGCCAAGACTTTAAGTGGGGCGCTTCTTGGGAGGCAACCCAAGGTCTTAAATGCTTTGTGTTATTATAAAAATAATTGTGTATTGGTTTTGCAGGTTGAAGTGTGGAGAGTGATCACAAGCATAGATTGACAAGCTCTAGGTCCATTCCGCGAATCGCCAAAGGTTTCAGCGACCCTAAACCAGAACACCGTTAGAATCAAGACTAATTTACATTGGAGTTTGTAAAAATCAGTGACCTCAGAGATTATTGGCGAATTGCCGACCATATTGACGATCCCGATGGAGACTGCCGTTTGAACTCCCACAATAACTGGGGGTTCTATAAATTTCGGTGATGAAAGAGACTACTCGGTGAGTTCGGTGATCTTGACTAAAGTCACCGAATAGACAATAACTGGAAAGTTTTACAGGCCAATGGTTTCAAAGTTTGACGAATTTTCATTTTTCACTCAATATCAAATTTCGCAAAATTTGCACTTAGTAAGTATTTTCATCATCTTCACATTCCTGGTATTTTAGTCATCGATAAGTGCTCAATCTTGTGAATACATTGCCTCCTAGCATTTCAAAGAACTTTGATCTGCATAAAAGGTTAGTTTTCCCGAACCCCGAGGCTACTTTGAAAATTTTGTTCTCTTATGCAATTGGGTTTATCGTATTGATTTGTGTTGGGCCTCTCTTATAGGTTTAGATTTGTGAAATGCCGAGTTTGATTTATAAATCTTGCCCATTATATCTTGATTTTTGAACTGCCTTTTGTTGCGCGTAAAAATGATTAAAAATCCTACGGGTTTGTGCATGCGTGGTGTTTATCATGGTTGAGTGTATGGGTCTGAGCTTAATCGTACTAGTACGTAGTTTAATTTTGTTTTAGGGGGTCACGGGGATGAATTGGAGAAGATAGGTTGGAAATAGGCATGCTAAGCGGTTCGGCGAGCTGGGTTGAGCTCGCTGAACAATTCGACGGTTCGCTTAATGACCCCATCTCACCTTTAATTTCATGCTACTTGTGATGTAGGTTCTGTAACTTTCGGTGACAAGTCATTGATTGCCAAAAGAATTCGGCGACTCAACGAAAGTCGCCTTAATCGCCCTTTGTCTGCACCCCTGAACCTTTGTTGCACTGTATCTTTCGGCAAATAAAACCCTGCTCACCGAAAGGATTTTTCCATCGTTGAGTGGTTAATATTTTTGTGCAAGCTCCTATCTACTAGCTCGCCAAAGCAACTTGGCGATTTGCCGATTTATTCGGCGAGTTTATTTGTAACTGTATCCCTATAAATTTGATTTAGTTGTTTTGACTTCTTTTAAATTCTTTGCAGAAATGGCTAGATCTAAAGTTGCAGGAAGGAGCAGGCCACCCCAAGTGAAAACAAAAGGGATTACAATCAATGAGGATGGAGCTGCACCAAGAAGCAAGGTCACTAAACTATCCAGAACTGGTGGAAAAGGGAAAGCAAAAACTAAGGCGCCAACATCACCAAAGGTCAGCTCAGACAGCGAAGGAATATATGATACCTACCTCATTGTTTCTGAAAGTGAGAGTAAACAACGGCAAAATGAAAGTGTAACTTTTGATGATAATGACCTGACAATAGCACAAATAGCTGAGCGACGAATTAAGAGGCTGAATGATCCGTCCAGGATCAGGATTCCCCAGCCTGCCGCACCTACGTCTATAATTCCAGAGCAGGCAATGGTTTTAGCACTCTCATTACAGGGTCCTCCACCCAAGTCAACGAATAGATTAAAGGCTGAGGGGCTGAGAATGATTCTTGAGGAGAGGAGTCTGTCCATAGACGGGATTATTGACAGGTACCTAGAGATAATAGAGTGCTTGAAGCACCACAATTTTCAAATCTTCACCAAACCCCATGGTCTATATATTCCAAACTGGGTAAGAGAGTTTCAAAGTGCATACAGTGCACTAATACCCTAGAAAAAGTAGCTAGCAGCAACCTTCAAAGAAGTTGACTACGTGGTTGTTAGAGGCAGGAGGACGAAGTGTGATAGTGGGGCAATCAACGCAGTCTTGGGCATGTCCACGAATATAAATGATAACTGCCAGCACTTTATCAGAAAAAAGAATCTGGATGAGATGAAAAAGTGGTTAGTCCCACCAATTTCAGACGATACTCCGAAGTGGTTGGCGGAAGGAGCTCCAATTAAAAAGAAGGAGTTGAACATAGCTTCAAGATTCTGGTTCGGTTTTATCAGTAACACAAATATGACATCCCTGAATGATTCAGTCCTATGCCTTGCCAAGGCACCTTGCTTGGGTTGCATCATAGAGAAAACCCAAATAAACATTGGTAGGATTATTGCTTCAGAGATACTCATGCGTGCAAGGCAAAGCCGGACCTTACTTCCATTCCTAATATTGATCACAGAACTGTGCAAATGAGCTAGGGTACCTCGAGATGACAAGAGGGATATGGAGGTGATGCTCACATCCTCTACTGATATTCGGAGTATCGAAGTCGAGTACCTTAAGGATCATGCAGAAAGGAAGAAGGCAGCCTCGGTGGAGTTAGTGAACACAGAACCATCACCTGCAGAGGCATCTTTGCTTACTCCGGTCCCTGGGTTCATGTATATCTATTACTACTACTACTCTTGCTGACACTCTAGGTTCTTCTGCTACTGCACTACCTGCCAGACATACTGCTAGTGATACTGTTTCCCGGCCTCTACTAACTCAGGCTTCCCTACTCCGGATGGGACAGCTGACCCATTCTTCTGATCCTCGGACTTCTAGTCTAGAGGCCTCTGTTTCGGGCATGATTCAGACTGCCCTCGCTGATGTTGTAACTCTACTAAGCACTACCATAACTCTAACGGCCAGGATAGCGGTGTGCGAGAGCAACTAAGGGGCCACAGAGGAGGTGATGACTTTAAAAGCTACCATCACTAAGCTACGAAAAGATGTAGACTGCCTGAAGTCCACAGTTATGTCCATGGTCTTTGGAACATTGGAGATTCTAGATATACCTAAGATTCCTCAGACCACTACTGGACATGAGAGGAGAGCGGAGCAGACAGTCAATCTTAAGTCAGAAGCAAAGACTAAGGAAGAGATACATAACGAGACTGAGGGAGCTACAGATGAAGACCTGTCCGAGAATGAAGCAAATATGATAGATATTGCTAGGCAGGCTTCTTTAGCATCTGTTGCCGGATCCAGTTGAGCTGGTCCTTCTAAGGTCACTCCGAGCACCTATACCAAGATAGATGGAGCGACCACTTAGACAGGATCCCCTCTTTACCTCACTCTCTATCGTTCTTTATTTTACATTCGGGATATTTTGTTATTTGCATTTGAGGAAAAATAATTTCTATTTGTTGTGGGGTGAGGCCCTCCTTTGTGTGCTATTTTTGAATCTTGTTCTGTTTAAGTATTTGGGTTGTGACCTATCATGTTGTGTTATTACACTGCTTTGCGGGGATGTTTGAGCTTATGGCTTCTTTTATTCTAAATTGCCAAATGATTTTGACTCGTCCGAAAATTTTTGCCACCTCTCGTGTGTTGAATGTGGCTGTTCTTTTGCAAAATTTGATCCTCGATTCCGATCAATACCGATGACTTGAATAGTGTTCTCAATCGAACCAACATGAATGCGCGACTATGATGAGGCCAAATGAAGTTGCATAGACAATATGTGAACTATTTGCATCTCGTTATGACTAGCGTAGTATCGAATTGAGTCTCTTGTGATGATCATTGCAAACTAGCGAATGTGTGGAGTCTTGTTTGACTTATAGTGTCAATGCCTAGTGTGATGAGCCTATCTGTGAACTATGCATGATGGATCCTAGAATTTGCCCCATTGGTCCGGTCAACTAAGTGATGCATTCTTTTAATGTGATTTTAGACAACTTCTAAGAGTGTGAGCCAATTTTATATATACTTCTTTTGTGACCTACCTTGTGAGTGTGTGAACCGCTTTTGAACCCCCCTTGAGCCTTACCTTTCTTTGGAAGAAACTTGATGAAGACAATGACCTTTCTTTATCCATCACCCATAATCTTCATGAAGTTGTGGTTAATTGAATAGCCAACTTATGCCAAAAGCCTAAAGTTGGGGTGCGGTGAAAAGATAAATGCAAGTCAAGAAGTGCAAGGAAAGTCTCCTCTTACCCATGGTTTTCAAACAACTCATAGAAAGTGAATAATAGGATGACTTATGAGCACTAAAGAAAATGATGAAGGGAGAGGAAAGGAAGTGTTGTGAGTACCACATTTCATGAGGATAAAAGTCATTGATCCTAAATGACCATACCTTTGGACTCAGCCCAATTACAAGCCTTGTAAAGACCTTCTTGATCTTGAGTGACCTGATGTAATGACCCTCAAAATGAAGTAGGGTAAACTAGAGCCTCACATAGGTTTTATGCATTAATAACTTGTTAAAATAATGAAGAATAGTCCATTTAGTCAGTTTTAAAGAGTTTGGAAGTCAAACATCAAGGGACGACCAAGATGTTCGGAAACTAGTCTTTTACGTGTTGGTGTGTTCTAGTATGTTCTTCATGTTTTTATGTGTTTTTTGGAGTCTAAAATCAGTAGAGGTGACCCTAGTGTCTTGATAAATGTTTTTAGCGTTAAAATGTTTGAGTACGACTCCCTGGGACCACCCTAAGGGTCCCCAAGGAGGACCCCAACCGTTGGTCAAACAAGCTTCCAAGGCAGCTTGAAGTTGTGCATAGAGGGAGTGGCTCCCCGTCGCGGACATGCTCCACCTATGGCCAAAAATTGGCTCCGCATCATGGAGACACCGCGGAATCTACTGTCTCAAAATTTAAATTTTAGAAACTTGTGGGAACACCTCCGCGTCGCGAACTTGTTTCCCTACGAAATTTGCGAAAGTAAAACTCAAGTTTGACTTGTTTAAAAGGTCCAACTAAATGAGGGGTAGTTTGGGTACTTTGTGGAATTATTATAAATGGTTATTCTACCTATTTTAGCGTATATTAAGTTGGTTAAAACCTCAAAACCTATAATTACACCCCATTTTTCAAATTGACCCTTGTCTCTCAAAATAGATTCTCTCATAAATCCCATTGAAGAACTTGATGAATCTCAAGCTAGAAGATGGGTTTTCAACTGATTTCTTCGTCCATTTCATGGGTCTTCAATAATTAAGGTATGGTAAGTCTTGATTCTTGAATAACCTCTCATTCAAGGAGTTCTATCAAAGATTTTCAAAAGTGATTCAAAGATCAAAATCCCCAATTTTCAATCTAAACATGGGTCCTTTGTCAAACGATTTTCTAAATCATTCTATTGATGAATTAATGTGGAATTAAGGGTTTTAAGATAATTTTCAAAGGAATTCTTGAAGAACCCATATCCCCAAATTCTCTAAAATTGGCCTATGATATGAGTCTTTGTGAATATGATCTCTATTGGTGAAATTATGTTTTGATTAGATTGTATTGTTGTTTCCTATGATTATCTATACATATTCATGTTGAATTTTTCATATATTCATGAGTTGAGAATTATGGCCTTATGGGCAAAGTTTTGGGTTGATCCCTTTGTTAATGGAATTGTACTTAGATTATGTTTATGTTATTGAATTGCATTGTTGATTTCTATTTCTATATATGTCAATTGATTATGAATTTTTGAGGATTGATCCATGGTGATCATGGCTTGGATAATTGGTAAGTTGACCTAACTTCTAGTCTATATTATGAGAATTGATGGTGTGGTTTGGTCCACTTATGGTGGTGGTGTTTACTTCTTGTCTATCTATGCACGTTGAGATCATGGCCTTGAAGGCAATAGATGTGAAGTGAATTAATGATTATGATGTATATGTTTATGAAGTTGTGGTAAGAAGGTTATGTATGGAATTCTCAATGCTAGTATGATGTTTAAAGGGTGTTGATGATGAGGAGTATAATGCGACTGATAATGTTAGGGATAAGGTGTGGTCTACATGATTGATTATGTTAAGTACTATTGTGGAAGGTCCCCTACCTCTATGACCCCTATATGAATGTGTGATCATATACATGTTAGGAGTACCTATTCAATATTGAATGTGTCCATGTCTCCTATGATGAAGTGTGGGTGTGTTTTCTAGAATCCTTAAAGGCTTTATCCATGAATTGCTTATGATTTGGGGACATTGTGATTGTGTTGTGATCCCTTGAAGGGAAGTGCACTCAATATCAATGTTGTTGCTATTATGTCACTATGAGGACCAATATGCACGCATACACTCTACATGTATATCTATGAATATGATGTGTTATGGTGTCTAATGAAAGGTTAACTCTTATATGCACCCTTACATCTTATTATGCATGCAAAGTGTATGATTAGCAAGGTATGAATATGTGGTGTATAAAGGTGTTTATGTTAAAGGCTTTCTCACATATGTACATACACATGAATGAATGAATAAGGTTTACGATAATCTAGTGGAAGTGAGTCTCTCGAAAGGTTTCCTCATTGTACTCTAAACTAGACTATGTTATGAATATGGTATGACTATGTGAAAGGTCATTCTCACATAATGTAGGTTCTATGATGAAAGGTCATTCTCATCTTAGAAACCTTTGAGCTATATGATATGAGGGATAAATTCCCTAAAGCCTATTTTATGAACTAATGTTAAATAAAGGCTTAAAGATGTTTAAAAAGGGAGTTGGAGTTTAGCAACGAGTGAACATGAAAAATGAGAGTGGGGGCTTCACGTTTAGCAAGTCCGGCTTCCCACAAGAGAACCTTCATGTTTACCAAGTCTGAGTTCCCAACATAGATGTTGTCTCATGAGATGGAAACCTCCTTGCCTAGTAAGTCAAGATTTCTAGTAGGAATCTCCTTGTTCCATAACTACGTGCCCCCGTAGGTATTAGCTTAGTGGATCCACTAGTTAGCTATTATGTATGTAGGTCCTACCTTGGCAAGTGGTACCCTCTCTTTTCGGTGTGGGAGTAGAACACCGGATTCCATGTATCTCACATGGTCTATGTCGGTTATGGCAATATCTCCCGAATGTTAAGAAATGAACTAAGATAAGAATATGAACTCTAGTCATGATTTCTTGAAGAGTTACTTAGTGTAGGTAGGACTATGGACCCTGCAACCAATCCATACCCAAGATGACATTGAAATATATCATGGCAAGTTCTATCAAATTAACCAAGGTAATTCTAGGGGACAAGGAAATGGGACATCTTCTATAAACCCTCTTAGCCACTACACAATCACAAACATGGGTAGACATAGAAAAAGGTTCTAGGAATACATCGGGACGCATATCAAATTTCGTAGCTATATAAGGAGTTACAAATGACAAAGTAGCCCTTGGATTAAGTAAAGCATACACATCTATATGGAAAACTTTTAACATACCGGTCACAAAATCCAGGGAACTCTCTTGATCACCTCTAGTTTGGAGAGCATAGAAACGGTGTTGCTTAGGAGCATTCCCACCCAAACCACTCAAACCGGATGAAGGGTATGGTTAAGCCCTACGACGACCATCGCCATCATTTTTAGCAACCGAAGGAAAATTCATTATCTTATGATCCATTTATCCATGACCAAAGCAAGCACTAGAACCCGCTAGACACTTCCCATCATTATTTCTCCCACATTTAGCAAAAGTAGGCATAGAAGGCCTATTACCATCTCCTTAAGGTTTTGGGTTAGACACCCTCTCATTATTAGGCTTTGGAGAAACACTAGAAGAACCTTTCCCGAAGAACTTTTACCTGAACCTTAAATGACCCCGTCCACCGGACCTAGAATGCATAGTTACCATCAACCACCCTTGCTCTCTTTGCCTCTCTAGATCTTTTCTTGAGCTTTTCTTCCTCAATTTGTTAGGCATATAGCATAAGGTGAGATATATCCATATCATGGAAAAGCATAGCGATGCGGCACTCTTTGACTACCATGTCGGACACCATCGACACAAACTTAATTATCTTGGCCCTACGATCTGCCACAATGGAAGGAACATACTTTGATAGTCGAGTAAACTTCAAAGCGTATTCCCTTAGACTCATATTTCCTTGCCTAAGGTTGATGAAATCAAGTACCTTGGCCTCTCTCATCTCTAGTGGGAAGAATCTATCAAGAAAAACACTTCTGAACTTTCCCATTTATGGGACCCGCTTGCACTGGCCTTGCCTCTTTCCACTGATTAAACCAAATCTGAGCCACCCCTTTGAGTTGGTAAGTGGCTAGTTCCGCCTTCTCTACCATAGTCACAACCATGATAGCAAGTACCTTCTAAAACTTGTCGATCGACTCTTGAGGGTCTTCCTTAACTTTGGAATCAAAAAATTTGGGAGGGTTAATTATCGTAAAATCCCACACTCATCCCGCCGCCATACCCACATATTGGTTCACGGGGGAAAACCACCTCTCTGTGTTCTTGTCCCATCATGGCTTGAGAAAGCACTTGGAATGACAACCTAAACTCTGCATTTGTCATATTTTCATTCAGTGGATCAATCGGAGCTTGAGGAGAAGCTTGGGGAGGAACCTGAGAAGGAACCTCTTGCTCAACATTGCCTTCCTCCAACCTTCTAGCATTAGCCCTTCTAGTAGTCATATCCTCAAAAACATCGGGCCCGGATTAGGAGAAAGAATTATAGAGTTAAAATTCATGGAACGACATAGAGAAGTGAGCGAAATTTTCTAAGCATCTAATATCCTCTCATTAATAAATGTGGCGCGCTTCACATTTATGAACAAGACTCTACTAGATGTGGTTTGAGACATCCTAGAACCATTCTAAACCTTGGGCTCTGATTACCAAGTTTATTACGACCCAGGTGTACCTCCTAGATGTAAAAAGGCGTACAAGACCTCGATGGGCCTCACACAAACCACTCAACATATCATAACATAAAGTAATAGAAATGAG
Source organism: Solanum microdontum (assembly GCA_036250385.1). Lineage (NCBI taxonomy): Eukaryota > Viridiplantae > Streptophyta > Magnoliopsida > Solanales > Solanaceae > Solanum > Solanum microdontum. Next base: position 9,678 of record JAJONQ010053695.1, read on the forward strand.
CATTAATTTAAAACTTTTCAATACAATCAAAGTCTTTTATAAAAACGAGCGGAAGTCTAACATCATTGTATAAAACCATCTAAACAACATGAATACAGTGTTGGATCATTATCAAGACAAAATAAGTATCTTAATTTAAAGAGGAATACTCCATTAGGTAACCTTACTTAACCTTAGCCAAGACTTAGTTAATCCGTGTCTAGTCGAGCTTACATAATAGAACGCATATCTCCCAACACTCCAACAAATCAACCTCATAACATAATCACATTAGTCATACTTAGATTTAAATATATATAGATTCGACTCAATGCCTAGCTTATAAGGGCTAATAGGTATTCACCTCTTGCTTTACTTACTTTTAGATTGCGGGTACTCACCAACACGATCTCATCATATGATACGGTTACTCGCCTCCACATCATTTTATAAGGAGCATGGGTACTCACCTCCATGTCCATTCATCTTAGTAGGAACGTGGTGACTCACCTCTTGTTCAATTCTAAAGAGTATGGGAATCAACTCATATCCTTGCATATGGAGGTCAAGGATAATGGCCCTCTACCTCATCATTTATTAAGAATTTTAGTCTAGATTCATTTTAGCTTAGCAATCCTTTCAACCTATAATAATTCATGTGAGTAAACCTTTCACATTCATACAATCATGCTTATGAATTCATTATAGGAACTATCCCTTCCATACTACAACATCAACAATCAACAAGTCAAAGTCTAGGCTTTACTCTCAAAGCACTACATCTCATGATCATCGTCTATGCTTTACTCTCCAGCAATTAACATCATATTCATGATATATTCTTCAATCTCAAGCAATTGTAGTCATAAATAATTAATCCTATAAGGATATATCTAACCCATAGAGTTTCCCTCACATGGCATCAAACCCAACTATATAAATTCAACCCTAAAATCATAGGATAGGCATGGGTACATGTCATTTCATCCTAAATACATGCATTTCTATCAATTAAATCATAAAAAATTATAATCTACTTAATTGGATAAACATTCATCATAATCCACAACATTGGAAGCAACCCTAACTAGATTTGAGGAAATTCTTCTTCATATTGTGGAATTCGAGGGGACTCCATGGGAGGAAGGATCCGATGGATGAAAAACCATCATACCTTAGTCACAATGACCACAAGGATCTTGAATATTGCGAGACTTGATCTTGACCTAGCTTCAATTTCCTTCTTCTTCTTCCACTTTCTAGAGAGAATATTTGAGAGGAGCTTTGGGTTTTCTTTTGGGATTTGAGAGAATCACTTAATTCAGTGAGTTTAGGGGTATATAATCCTTATATGGTTTTGTAGGTTATTGTAACACCCCACAACAAGAAAGAACTAGAATTAGAAAGAATCATTTTTGGAAAGAATAGAAATCTGGAATAATTATTAAGTTCTGTTTAGTTTGAGTTTTGGGTCTACTTCAAACGACCAAAAATCTGAGATCATAATGAGTTAGATGTGCTACAAGATACCATAGGAAATATCATTGAATTATCTATCCAACTCCACCAAGTTTGCGCAATTTTGAGTTTGTATGAGGAAGATATGCCCACTTGAAGTCGGGTTGTCTAGATAAGGAAAGTCAAAACCGGGTTTTAAACGGATATTTTGGTGTTTTCATTACACAATTAATTAAATCCATTTTTAGTTAATTATTTAGGGTCTAAACTGAGTTAGTTCAGTTTGTGCTATTGAAAATTACGCTAGGGCTTTGAGAGAAGAGAAAAGAGGAGGAAAGGAGAAGAAAAGTCTAGATTCGTCAAGTTTTTGGGAGTTTGGTTGTGGATTTCACGAATGATTGAATCCTACGAAGTATGTGAGACTTTCATAACATTGAGTTTGTTCACATACATGCTAAACATGTTTATTTCAGCGTGAATTTGTCCTAAAAAAATTGAAAGTTTGATGTTCTTGATATGTGTTCTTGAATTTGTTTTTGTTCTTGAATTGGGCTGAGATTGAGGAATTCTTGAGATTATAGTGTAGAATTTTGGAGTTGTTTGAGTTAGGTTCTTAGGCAAATTTACAAGGTATGTGAATCTAAATATAATTTGGGAAAAAGAATCGAGTTTAGGTGAATTTGGGCTGGAGAACGAGAAGGAAAAGCTGGGCAAATCTGGGTACCAGGTCTACGTGGCAGACCCACTCCTCAGGATTGGGAAATTTTTATTCACGTCGCAGAGCGTTCACAGACCGTTTTTCCTCAAAATTTAATTTGCGACCAAAAAAAAAAATGCATATCCTATCGCGGACTAGTTTCCAGATAGTAATTTCTTGATTGTTTCTCATGTTTAACTATGTAAAAACACTCCTAACCATCATGAGATCTTTCTTATCATAAATCACACAATGAATCCATAAATTAGAATTCAAGGAAATTTAGAGCCAAGTCAAGAGAAGTTGATAGAATCTTCTAAAAGTCTTTTACAAATGATCTAAACTTATTTTAATACTTGAGTTTTGAGTTAGGAGTAAGAGGAAAGTTCATTTATTCAAAGATTATATGGGAACTAAGTATTCCCAAGAGTTAAAATGTTTTCACATTTGAGCAAGAAAGGAAACACTGATTTCCAAGAGGAAGAGTTTTGTTTTAAAAATATATTAGCTAAGTATATTTTTGGGACTAGTATTGAGAACCGATATGGGGATGCGAGTTCATAATAACTCAAGCCTCCATAAACTGTGTGGCCATCATGGGTAGAAAATGATCATACTAGTGGATCCACTTAGTTAAGGCACTTTATATAACAGCAAAGTATAGGACAGTTCTGGAAGAGTGGGCAAGACGATGTATCACCACTTAGGCTCATAGTGGTGGTTGCCGGTTAGAGAAACCCCCACAGAAACTATGTTACTTTATTATATGAGTAAATTGAGTTGTTATTGCATTTGTTTAACAAATTGAATTGCTGCCTGCTGTTTTAAATGCTTTGTACAACTGCACCCTTTATTGTGGTTTTACTTTGCATTTGAGCTGAGTTATTCATGAGTTGAGTAAATCCAAGGTAAGTGTTCCTTTATGATTCCTTTTAAGCTTATGTTCTTTTTAGTTTCCCCTCGCATACTCGTACATTCAATGTACTGATGCCAATTGGCTTGCATCATTTTATCATGTAGACACAAGTAACCATGATCAACATCCAGCGCCTCGTTGAGCACTCAGAGTTAGTTGGTGAGGCTCCTTCATTTCCAGAGGCTCATTTTATATTGCCTTATTACTTTAGTCGTTACGATTATCAGGGGCCTTGTGCCTACATCCCTTCTTATTTTAGAGGCTTCATAGATAGCTAGTAGTTCAATTGTCTTTACATTGTTATTTCTTATTTTAAGACTTGAGTTGCCATCTATGGCTAGCCAAATGTTTTATCCTTAAACATTCTGAGTTTAATTTGAGACAGTTGTTTTATGAGTGCATTTGATCATTATAATAATGTTTCTAATTCTTCCGCTGAGTAGTAAGTCAGGCTAAGGTTTCTTTTGGGGCCAGAAATGGTTTTCGAGTGCCAGTCTCGCCCAGGGTGTAGGCTCGGGGCGTGACAAACTTTGTATTAGGGCACAGAGTTTAATAGTCCTAGGGAGTCTATGAAGCAGTGTCAATAGAGTCCTAATTATCGGTGTGAAGTGCACCATATCTATAATTAGGAGGCGGTGATACTTAGGAAATTATATCACTTCTTTCATACTCATTTCATTCGATAAAGTTCATTTCTATAAAGTCTCTTTCTAATTCATTCTTGTGCGTGTTTTCAAATTATCATGCCTCCACGAAGAGGTGTTAGAGGTCGTCTTTCTAGGCGTAATGTTGAGGAGCAAGGGGTACCCAATGCAGCTGAAGTGCAACCCTAAGGAAAATTTTCCAATGTTGAGTTCAGGCAAGCGATCAGACTGTTTAGCCAAGTTTTGACCAACAAAGTTGGGCAAAAAAGGGGGGTTCGAAAAGAAGAAGTTGATACTTCGAGGATCCGAGAGTTCTTGAGGATGATTCCTCCAAGTTTCACTGGGTCAAGCACTACTAAGGATCCACAGAACTTTATTGAGGAACTGCAAAAGGTATTTGAAGTTATGAACGTTGCCGATGTTGAGCGAATCGAAATAGTTGCATAACAAATGAAGAATTTTTCTAGTACTTGGTTTGACCAGTGGAAGAAGGGTAGGTCTGAGGGAGCACCACTTGCGAGTTGGGCTTATTTTTAGACTCTTGGGGCATTTTTTTCTTTAAGAACTGAGAGAGGCCAAGGTACGAGAGTTTCTCACTCTTAAGGAAGATTCACTAAGTGTTCATGAGTATGGGTTGAAGTTCACCTAATTTTCCTGATATGCTCCAGAGATGGTTGCGGACATTAGAAGAAGGATGATACTTTTTGTTGCTGGGTTGTCCCATCTGTCAAGCAAAGAGGGTAAGGCAACCATTCTAATTTGGGACATAATTGTAGCAAGGTTAATGGTCTATGTGCAACAGGTTGAGGAAGAAAAGTTGAGGTATAGGGAGAAGTTTAGAAACAAGAAAGAGAAGGTAGAGAATGAGTCTGAGCAGCAGAGAAATAATGTGAATTGGTCTTCTTTCCAACAAAAGCAAAAGGGACCTACTCCTTCATCTGCTAGTGTACCTTCACCTAGAAGCAAAGGTGAGTACAATAGCCAGAATTCAGAGCACGTCAGAGCTAGATCTGCACAGTCTCAGGGTAGTGTGGCACAAGGAGGTAACTAGGCTCATGCATATGCTAAGTATGGTAGGACCCACCCAGGTAAATGTCGCGATGGCTCCACAGGTTGTTTCAAGTGTGGAAAAGAGGATCACTTCATGAAAGAGTGCCTTAAGAACCGGCAAGGTAACGGGAATCAGGGCAATAAAGCCTAATCTTCATTAGTTGCTCCACTAGCCAGGGCTGCACCTAGAGGAGCTACTTCCGGTACTGGCGGAGGAGTAAATCGCCTATATGCAATCACCAGTCGTCAAGAGAAAGAGAACTCTCCAGATGTTGTCACGGGTATGATAAAAGTCTCTCTACTCTTGATGTTTATGCGTTGATAGACTCAGGAGTAATTTTATCTTTTGTGACTCCTTATGTTGCAAATAATTTTGATGTTCTTCTTGAGAAACTCTATGAACCCTTTTGTGTTTCTACACCTGTTGAGGAGTCTATTCTAGCTAAATGAGTATATCGTTATTGTGTCGTTTCCATCAATCACAAGGAAACCATGATTGGTTTAGTTGAGTTAGACATGGTAGATTTTGATATCATTCTTGGTATGGACTGGCTTCATGCCTGTTATGCCTCCATTTATTGAAGAACTTGAGTTTTTAGGTTCCAAATTTATGAGCCAGTTATAGAGTGGAGTATCAGTTCAGCAGTGCCCAAGGTTTGTTTTATTTCGTACTTTAAGGCAAGAAAGTTAGTTTCCAAGGGGTGTGTCTATCACTTTGTATGAGTTAATGAATCTAGTGTTAAGATACCTCATATTCAGTCAGTTTCAGTAGTAAATGAGTTTCCAGAACTCTTTCCCAATGATCTTCCCGGAGTCCCTCATGAGAGAGAAATAGACTTCGATATAGACATCCTCCCAAATACTCGTCCTACATCTATTCTGCCTTATAAAATGACACCAGCAGAGTTGAAAGATCTCCTAGATAAAGGTTTCATTCGACCAAGTATCTCACCTTGGGGCAATCTGATCTTAATTGTGAGAAAGAAGGTTGGTTCCCTTACAATATGTATAGACTATCGCTAGTTAAACAAGGTTACAATAAAAAATAACTACCCTCTTCCGAGAATTGATGATCTCTTCGATCCACTTCAGGGTGCTACTTATTTCTCTAAAATAGACATCAAATCGAGCTACCATTAGTTAAGACAGAGGGAATTTGATATTCCAAAGACTTCTTTCATGACCCATAATGGTCATTACGAGTTTCTGGTTATGTCCTTTGGTTTGACCAATACGCCTGCCGCATTTATTGACCTTATGAATAGAACATTCAAACCTTATTTATATATGTTTGTTATTGTATTCATTGATGACAATCAATCTATTTGAGGAATGAAGAAGATCATGCTTGTCATCTCAGAATAATTCTCCAAACTCTAAAGAATAGAGAGTTGTATGTCAAGTTCTGTAAGTGTGAATTTTGGCATTCTTAGGCCACATTGTGTCTGGAGAGGGAATTAAAGTCGATACTTAGAAAATAGAGGCAATGCGGAAATGGCCTAGACCCACATCTCCAACCGATATAAGGAGTTTCTTGGGTTTGGCTGTCAATTATAGAAGGTTCGTAGAGTGGTTGTCATCTATTTCATCCCTTTTAACCAAGTTTACTCATAAAACAATGAAGTTTCAATGGTCTTAATCTTGTGAGAAAAGCTTTCAGGAATTGAAAAAGAGGTGGATTACTTTCCCAGTGTTGACCTTACTAGAAGTTACTTAAGGTTTCGTTGTGTATTGTGTGCGTCTAGAGTTGTGTTGGGTTGTGTGTTAATGCAGAAGGGCAATGCTAAGCTTAGTGTCATGAGCAGAATTATCCAACCCATGATCTAGAGTTTAGTGTCATAGTATTTGCGTTGAAAATATGGCGCCATTATCTGTATGGTGTTCATGTGGATGTGTTTACTGATCAGAAGAGTCTTCAACATGTGTTTACTTAGAAAAAGCTTAATCTTCGACAAAGAAGGTGGTTAGACTTATTCAAGGATTATGACATGAGTATTCTTTATCACCTAGGTAAGGCTAATGTTGTTACTGATGCCTTGAGCAGGTTGTCTATGGGTAGTACTGCCCATTTTGAGGAAGATAAGAAAGAGCTAGGGAGAGTTATACATATTCTTGAATGATTAGGAGTTCGACTAATGGATTCCACAAAAGGAGAAATTGTGGTGATGAATGGGGTTGAATTATCATTAGTGTCGAAAGTAAAAGAGAAACAAGACTGAGACCCTAATTTGCTTGAATTGAAGGAAAATGTTCATCAGCAAAAATTAATGGCTTTTGAACAAGGGGGAGATGGCGTATTGAGGTATGAAGGTAGGTTGTGTGTACCAAGGGTGGATGAACTCCAAGAAAGGATCATGAAAGAAGCTCATAGCTCAAGATATTCAATTCATCCTGCTTCCATAAAGATGTATTGTGACTTGAGAGAAGTTTATTGGTGGACTAGTATGAAGAAGGGCATTGTAGAGTTTGTTGGTAAGTGTCTGAATTGCCAACATGTAAAAGTAGAGCATCAAAGGCCCGGTGGTATGGCTCCCAATATAGAACTTTCGGAATAGAAGTGGGAGATGATCAATATGGACTTCATCATAGGTTTGTCAAAGGCTCACAGGCAACATGATTCTATTTGGGTGATTATTGATAGAATGACGAAATCATCCCACTTTTGCCGGTACAGACTACCCATTCGGCAAGAGATTATGCTAAGTTGTATATTCAAATGGTAGTTAGACTTCATGGGGTGCCAATATTTATTATTTCAGACAGAGAAGCACAATTTTAGAAATATATTCACAAAGACTTGTGTTCAAAAGTAAACTTAAGTACCGCCTTTCATCCTCAGACATATGGACAAGAAGATCCCGCCATTCATACCTTAGAGGATATGTTGAGGGCTTTTGTGGTTGATTTCAAAGGTAATTGGAATGATCACCTACCTCTTATTGAATTTTCTTACAATAATAGTTACCACTCTAGCAACCAAATGGCTCCTTATGAAGCCTTTTATGGGAGAAGATGAATATCTCCTATTGGATGGTTCGAAGTTGGTAAAGCTGGGCTAATAGGACCAGACTTAGTTCACCAAGCTATGGAGAAAGTGAAAGTAATTCAGGAAGGGTTGAAAACAGTGTAGAGTTGTCAGAAATCCTACACAGATGTGAGGAGGTGGAGTTACAGTTTGAGGTAGATGATTAGGTATACTTGAAAGTTTCACCCATGAAGGGTGTTATGAGGTTTGGTAAGAAGCAGAAGCTTAGTCCCCGGTGTATTAGCCCTTACAGAATATCCAATAGGGTTGGTAATGTAAAGTATGAGTTAGAGCTACTCCAAGAGTTAGCAGCGGTTCATCCGGTATTTCATATTTCCATGTTGAAGAAGTGCATGGGAGATCCTTCACTTATCATACCAATTGAAGATATTGGTATCAAGGATTGCTTATCCTATGAGGATATTCTGGTTCAGATTCTAGATCACCATGTTTGAAAGTTAAGGACTAAGGATGTCACGACCCGGGAGCACCCCCTAATTGTAACCGGCGTACTCGACCTCGAAGAGGTCTAATACAAGCCTCTTAGCATTCATTCATCTCATAGACATTAAAACCATAAGGAATTTAAAACTTTCTTTACCAAGAAAACATTTCATTAAAAAAAAAACAATAGCAAGCGGAAGACTTTCTAGACTTTATACATGATGTCTCAAAACCATCTAATACTTTAGAGTACAAAATTCGGGACTAATC